>JAEUWJ010000343.1:0-11364 GCA_018524395.1 Podaxis carcinomalis
AATCCTTCATAACTTTAGAACCACTTCATAATGCTCTTCATAATGTTAAAACTCCTTCATAACACTCTTCATAATTTTAGGATCTCTTCATAATATTCTTCATAATATCTGAACTCCTTCATAACACCCTTCATAATATCTGAACTCCTTCATAGCACCCTTCATAATATTAGGACCCCTTCATAATACTCTTCATAATATTAGGACTCCTTCATAATACTCTTCATAATATTAGGACTCCTTCATAGCACCCTTCATAATATCTGAGACTACTTCATAAAGCTCTTCATAACATCAGGACCACTTCATAACACTCTTCATAATATTCAAAGTACTTCATAATTCTCTTCATAATATCAGAACCACTTCATATAACTTTTTATATATCAGGACTACTTCATTGCACTTTCACATCTATTTATAAGTTTTTTTTATTATAGTAGGCTTATGTTCTCTGATTATCTTCAATAGTTCTATTAAAACCATGTTTAACTGTTACTTAAAGTTAGTTAACCATATCTAGTTGAAATAAACTAATGTGAATAATTCATTAAGTAATTAAAGTTATCTAAGATCTAAAAGCAAATAATCCTAATGTGAATAATTCATTAAGTAATTAAAGTTATCTAAGATCTAAGAGCAAATAATCCTAATACATATGTTAGATAATATTTTAAAATAAAAAAGCGCCACTTACCTTTTCCTTGGCTGTTCTTCTACTTGTTCATCCTCTGTAACATCAGGATGTGAACGCTTTGCAGGGTTACCAGGCATCAACCTTAACATGGTTAGAAAAGCCCAGTTCACATCCTCTGCCATAGAATCAAACTCAGCCATTAAGGCTGGAGATGTGGCATGGCGAGCCCACCATGATAATCCCATCATGATTAGGAAAACTCCATTTCGGCCACCAAACTTCATCCTTGACCAATCACTGTCATCGGGGAGGTCTCATGGAGGAGGCCAATCACCTGACATAACACGGTTTGCTGGCTGCAGAGTCTTTCACCACTCCCAAAATGCACCCACATACTCACTTATCTTAATGTTGGGTATGTATGAGAATTTCCGATGGCATTTCTGCCACCCTCCAATTTCGGGAGGTCGGCTTTGGGCTGGCAAGTTCTATAAGGCAGTTAGTAAACTCAACTGGACTTCAAACAGAATGACATACCCCCTTTATCTTACAGGCCTGCTCAAATTGGACCCAGTTGACAATAAGACTACTCCAAGTCTTTGACAAGGCACCAACAGTCCTGAAGTAAGCTTCACCTTCACGGATAAATGCTGGCAAGTTCTTCAAGACATCGGGTGGTATGGCTATGTGGCAATATCTGAGTCATCAGTCAGCATAGACCATAAGTAGGAAAGACATACAATCATGAACAGTGGTGGCTGGCAGAGTACTATCCACACAGGGCAGAGATCGGGGCTGGGGTAGTGGGCCTTCGTGAGTGTTGGCAGGTGTATCAGCTGGTGTAGTTTCGTCTCCACTTGGGCCGAGGTCTGTTGGTGGAATTCCAACCTGGGCATCTGCCGTACTTGTATCAAGATCCATTTGCATTGAAACAGCAGGACCAAGTGTCGCAGTGTTGCATGTATCAGGGAGTACCCCTTTGCCCATATCAGCGGTTATGATCACACCGCTGTCATTGCTCTGAGTAAGTCCTCCGCTAGTGTTCGATGCTACACTCGTGCTCGTGTCTGTTGGTGTAGAGCTGGCGAATGCGTCGATTGATGCCTCCGGGCCAGGAGGTGGTGATACACGACAATTCACTTTCAAAACCAGTATCGTCAATAACCAAGTCATGGCCAGGGGACTCAAAGCACATACCTTGGTCTACATCCATACCAACGTCAGGTGGTGATGAGGATGATGGAGGTGCCGAGCATGAGTCCCCAGTTGAAGGCAGGTCTGCACTCCTAACCGAGGCATTTTCGGGAGCAGTGGCAGTCTGAGGGGATGGAGAGCCAACGATAGGCGACGTAGCGGGCACGGTAGGAGCGGATGCAGCAGGAGCGGCATCAGGAGTGGCCTCAGCAGGAGTGGCCCCAGCGGGAGTGGGCACGGCAGGTGGAAGTGGCGACGTGGCTGCAGCAGGAGCGGGGACATCAGGCACGGGGACGGCAGGAGCAGCAGAAGAGGCAGCTGGAGTGGGCTCAGCAGGAGCGGCAGGAGAGGCAGCTGGAGTGGGCTCAGCTGGAGTGGGCTCAGCAGGAGCAGCAGGAGTGGGCACAGCGGCAGGAGTGGACACGGCAGGTGGAACTGACGACGTGGCAGGAGCGGGGACATCAGGAGCCGAGACGGCAGGAGCAGCAGGAGCGGCAGCAGGAGTGGGCACAGCAGGTGGAGGTGGCAACGTGGCAGCAGGAACGGGGACGACAGGAGTGGGGGCGGCAGAAGTGGGGATGGCAGGAACGGGGACGGTAGGTGGAAGTGGCGCCATTGTTTTACTAGACAACGTTTGAGAGGATTGAAGAACGAGGAAAAAAAATACCCACTGAGAGCGAGTCATAATCCCATGGCTGCCGTCATTCTGTCCTTTGGGTAGATTAGACTGGTTGTCCGAATCTGAGTCCACTTCTGCAGGACTATGAACAACGTCAGTATGAAATGCCAGGTGAAACAAACCAACGCTTACCTGAGAGGGGCCTTGGCCTTCCCCTGTCTTTTCCGGCCTTTCTTTGACGACCCTGTATCGCCTGGAGACGCCATACCATTTTTTTCATAGAGTTGGGCGAGGAGTACCTTGTTCCTCACGATACTCTCCCTCTTGGTCCTCTTGTACTCGGACTCCACAGGCCGGCTACCTGAGGTTTTGGTTTTCTTCGTTACTTCAGCACCGTCCTTGGTGCTGGAACTTGCATCCAGAGACGAAGTATCGCCCTCGCAAGGCTCGGATGAGGGAGTGTTTGAGAGAGCCCTTGCAGCACGTGCGTCCTCAGCTGACTAATGGGTTAGGGTTCCGAATACATCATCTCAAGTTGCAGATAACATACGAAAAATGTCGTGTAGAAACTCATCCCAGCGAGTAACAAGCCCTTTCCAATCCCTGGATCCCATATATTCCTCGAAGTCCAGGCCGTTGTCCGTTGAGTCAGAGTTCAAACTGTCCGGGAAAAATGGTAAGTTGCCTGCAGCATTTTGCTTCAACTCCGGACTCACACAAGAGTGGAAATTTTTCCACCTCGTCGCGGCATAGGGCCACCGGCAAGGATGGTAAACATCCAGCCGGTCTCCTTATGCAATGTTTTGATGCAGCTGGTGAGTGTTCCGGAGAGCAGATTAATATTTCTGCGTTGATAACTCAGGTGAGTTTATCGTTGATTGACAATGGGATTACTGACCTTTGAATCTTCTCTGGCTCTTCACAGACCACGTCGCTCCCCTCTGCTCTCATCTCTTCGCGATATCTCTCAACTTCGGCCGACTCTTTTTCGTACATCTCCCTTACCACCCGGTTCTGGATATGCAACCATTCTTTCTTCAACGATGCTGTGTCTTGACCACCCTCACCCTCGGAGACCACGTGCGCCTTCAGGTAATCCTCGTAAGCAGCATCGACGAACGGCTTGATTTTCGTCTTGTAGTAGAGCTTCTGGTAGACTTGCCAGACAGCAGGCAACCTCGCATGCTTATGGAGATTGATCGTCTCTTGCTGGGTCGGGAGTACACGCGTGTGGTTATAGAACCACTGGTAAATGCGCTGGTGTGCACAGGTTAGGATACCAGCTGGATTAACGATGGTTATGATCACTTACATTATCCATAGTCGACCGTTTGGCTCGCTCAGCCTTCTGCTTGTCCCCCTCTGCAGCTGCTACCTCCTTGTCTGTGGCAGGGTCCAGAGGGAATGCTTCGTACCATTCACCGAGCACCTTTGCACAAAACGCTTTCGTGTTGCTCGCTGTTTGAGCGGCAGTCCAGTCGGGGATGCGCTCCTCCAGCCATTTGCGCTGCGCAGGCGTTGTCCAGGTGGTGCGAGTCATTGTGGTTGCTAACCCAGAATGCGACAGTAGGTTTGCCGGAAACGGAAAGTCGAACTGAACGTACGATACAGGTTTTGAACCCTTGTGGAGCAAACTTGACTAATTATCATCCCGATATATAAACGGTGCTCGAAGGTTCAATCCTCCTTAGACGTGGCACACTACCATGGACTCCCGTTGGCCCCCGATGCCGCCACCCCCTCCCTACTCCCCAACTGATCCACTAACGAACATCGGTCAGACACAGATCATCTACGCGATATATCAATCCCCACTGCCCAAGCAGCATCCCGGGAACACAGGTGAGTAATTTCCACTCACGTCGTATCCCATGTAAGCTCTAATCATGGGCCATGAGCTACAGCAAACCAAGCTACTCTTACACGTAGCTTGGCCTGGACCAATCCGCCACGCCAACCAACTGTTCCCATTGTGGCCGGATCCGAAGGTCGCCAGTGTGCGACGTGTGGATGTGAGCAACAGAACATCGGTAAGAGTTCATAAAGACCACTAGTATCTTACTTTGTATTAAGTATCATGTACGTAGAACCTACTCACACCTCACGTACTGCTGGCTTCACTGCAGGTAGCCCCAGGCACACACGTGTCCCGCTGCAATCGGCTCGCCCTATCGTCACGGACGAGAATCCGCGGTCTGACGAGGACGAGTACTGGCAAGTGGTGCCTTATCTTGACGATCAGTCAGTTAGTGAGCTGCTGGACCAGTTGTCGCTGTGTGAGTCGGATAATGAAGCACAGCCAGCCAACTTCCATGCTCGTTTCGCACCCTCAGCCGAAAATGCTCAATGTTCACCCCGAACGCCTCGCGAACCACGTCTCTCAACCTCTACCCATATCCGTGAGTCATCGGCGCCAACCATCGGCCGTTCTGGTGGCTCTCCGTTGCATGGACCCTCCTCTTCTCAGGCCGCAGCCTTGGCCTCCCAGCCGACTATTCAGCCTTTGCTGTCTCAGCCTCAGCTCCAAACTATGCCATCACCGGGACCCGCGTCGCATATGAGGAAGAGGAAGAGATACTATGTCGTTACACGTGGGCGCGAAGTTGGTGTATTCGATGACTGGTAAGAGGTAGTAAGCTACGTTCTCCAACTGTGACTGAATGTATTTTTCAGGTTCGACGTTGATGTTCTGACAAAGAATGTAGATAGCTGTTTTGAAGGTTTTCCTACTCGAGAAGAGGCCGAGGAGAGGTATGAGAAAGCACTGGCAAAAGGCCAGGTTAGTGTTGTTTCCTAGGATAGTTACATTCCCACTTATCGTGATGTTGAAATTTGAATTCGTTTGATCCCGTTGACTGACACCCATATTGAGAATATTGAATTATGTTCTAAATACTTGAACCTCAGCCAGTTTTACCCCCAGTGAGAGATTATTGGTCACGAAGTTCAAAGTCAATGCATGGAGTCCAAGCAACAAAATGATACCTGTTCTCATAGATCGTAGATATTAGAACAAGAGTCAGATTATATGTTGAACAGACACCCACGCGTACTGTGTTGCAAAATTCCCGGTTCTCGGGCTTTTAGGCACTATATTCGGCTGCAGCATGGTGCCGTCAACTCGTCTGACATTAGATTAAGTCCTGCATGAGTTAGGCTTTGTAGCGTGACTGTGGCCTGAGGCTGAGGCATGCGGATTTTGTGCCACCGATGGCTGCAGTTCGAGTTTCCAACCTCATTGTGAATGAATTACCTTGATCAGGAGTGATTGTCGGACCTACTCACCGCGCCGACGAGTCGATAGGACACGGGACACATCAATTCTGTATAGCCTCCAAAAATTGTACAGAACGTTGTGCTGAAGAATACATCTTCTGAAGTTGGTACAATACCTACATGATTATGTCACATCGACTCGCAGGTGCAGTGTACTCTCACCTGGATTCAGTAATCTAATGGGGGGAGTCGTAGAAATGGCCCAATGATTATTTCGAGAAGTTAGATTAGATCAGAGCTCGTCATCACTGGTTTACCCCGCCTTGAACAAACCAAACTCGACTTCCAAGTCAATACACTATCTCAACAAATGGAACCCCGACAATCATGCCCGACGCGTGGTAGGACATTGTTAAGCTGACCAGATGCTGGATTATTTCCAGCCGCGACACCTTTGAGGTGCGAAAATCTACATCCTGGCACACGTCGATGTATTGACTTGATGACTCATTGACTTGGTAGACTTTCACGATGACCTCGGCAATAATTTATACTATTATCTACACCTTCTGATCACTTCGCGGCCACGATGCATGATTGAGCACAGCAGATATTCGCAGTTCAAAGGGGATAAAAAGGTGCGGTCTCCTGTTAATGCCACGTCCTCGGTGAGCGCCCAAGTTCTTGTTCCGTTGCCGTGGTCCGAAGTCCTTCCGGAATGGACATGGACTCCCCGTGTGAAACATTCTCGGGTACAATGGTGGCTCCTGTTGTTGTGTCCTGGCCACCTCACATTCCCACTGCCACGTTGCAGACCTCTTACCCCAACCTTCATCTCCTTCCACCACGTCGTGCGTCTTGCTCTCGAACCCCCTGCCTAGCTCCTCACTCTACAATGTCCCAAGCTCCTAAACGATCGCCGTCACCCAGTGCCTCGAGCACAAACCCTCGTCCGACGAAGAAGGAGAGGCACTCCCACAAACGCATTGCTAATAACCCCGGACAGTCCAGTAACACCGTTCACGCCACGACTCTTTGCGTCAAGACGAAAACTGGGCGTGTTTCTGTTCGTAAAATGAAGAATCTGGTCCAGCAATCGTCAACACCGACCCCCAACCTAGAAGGAGACAGCACTGCTTCAGATGTGCCTGGTACGGCACATCCTCAAGGTATAACCTCCAGTCACCTTCCACCCAGACCCCGCTGACACGATACTGTCGACACTTTTCTAGCACATCTACAGGATGTTCTCCCTGTCACTCTTGATCCAGATGATGACCAAGGTATGTCCCCCTAGTCCCTTTGACTTGGATATGTCTGACACGTTGATAGCACGTCCCCCGGATGCTCTCCCCACACCTGTGGGTCAAGATGACAAGGCACATAAGAAAAGGGTGCAGAAAAACACTACGACGGTGAGTTTTGAGAGTCTATTCCATTTTTGTGGTGTAATGACTTCATTTTCCATCTAGTCGAAGCTCCAAGAGTGGTTGGACTTCCGTGATGCCACACTTGACGAGATTATTCAGTTAGAGGGACTCGGAAATGCTACGGGATCCACGATTTGCTCTGCGTGTCCATCTACTGATGGATGATACCGCTGTATTGACTGCTTCGGGCGTTGTGCTCTCCACTGCCGAGACTGTCTCCTGGCCACTCATGCTGCTCTCCCACTTCACCATATCCAAGTATGTTCTTGATTCATAGAGGTCTGCCACGTATTCTGATTGCACAAGGAGTGGAACGGCAACTTCTTTGGCCAGGTTTCCCTCAAAGATCTTGGTCAGCGATATCAGTTGGGCCATGGTGGCAGCTCATGCCCTTGTCCGAAAGCTGGACCACCGAACTTTGTTGTCTTTCACACGAGTGGGGTGTTCCATGTCAACATAGACTTTTGTGACTGTGTCAACCCACCCTCCCGGCATGCACAGCTTCTCCGTACTGGGTGGTTTCCTGCGTCGTGCGAGTGGCCACAGACTGTGTTCACATTTGACGTCCTCGATGCATTCCACAAGCTTACACTCCAAGGAAAGACTACACTCTATGATTACTATCACTCGCTCCTGAATCTCAGTGACAATCTCCGACTTGCGAGGACTGTGGTATTTTGTTTCCTTATTGTTTAGATTACTGTGATGAATAACATGTTTGTGATATGCTTGCAGTATCGATACCCTGAGTTCCACTATGTTTTTCGGATATGGCGCCACATCAGAAGCTTGAAGCATGCTGGTCGTGGACATGATCCGGGCGGTGTAAGCACTACAGCTGAGGGTGAATTAGCCCTTGAATGCCCAGCCTGCCCCCATCCTGGCAAGAATCTTCCTGACAGTTGGGAAGATGCTCCCCCCGAACTTCGGTGAGTTCATAGATCTAATTTATATATATGTTTCTAATAAAGTTCAGGTTTTTGTTTACCCTTTTCCTTGCCATCGATGCCAACTTCAAGCTGAAGAATAAGGACCGAGGTATCAAGGACTTCGAGCTAGATCCTGGCCTTGGGTGCTATGTTGAGCATTCACGATATGAATCTCATCTTGCAAGATATTCTAACCAACAAGAGGTATGTCTTTCTCCCTGATATTATCATGTAATGTCTTAAACTATATTATAGATGAATTCTTGCTCATCCGACCATACTGCAATTGCTCGGGCCAATACTGCTGTTCCAGGATATTCTGTGAATGGTACTGCCCTTGGCATTTGTTCTCGCCACTCCTTAGTCCAACCAAATGGTGTGGTAGATCTACCAAAGGGTGAAAAGTAAGCTTTATTATTTTTGTTTTGTTTCCCTTCTCAATAGGATTTTAGGTTCTGCAGTATGGACTACATGGTTCTTTCTGCCCTCTTTGGTGTAACATTGCTTCATGTGGTGATATCCTATGACATTGGATGCCAGTGGCTGAAGAATTTTCCCAAGCGTGTATCTGAGTATCCAGAGGCTATGCAACTTCCTCCCGACATGATAGTTGAGATTGGGATTCCAAACTGGCATGTTAATGGCCATGGGCCATATTGCCGAAACAACTATTCTCTTAACTACCTTCCAGGTGTGGGTCGTACCTGTGGTGAAGATGTGGAGATCACTTGGTCTCATACAAACTCCCTGGCACCAAGTATAAGGGAAATGGGACCTGCATCAAGGCGAGAAACACTTAATGATCACTGGAATGGATGGAATTTCCAGAAAATTGTTGGTTTTTGTAAGTGTCTCATTTTTAATTTATGTCTTTTTGACTAACTCAATGATTCTGAAGGTCAATTATTCTCAAAGCGCTTTAAGGATGCTATAGTTATGAAAGCACCAGGAAGCCTTTCATTTATTCTCATCATCATTCACACCCTCAACAATTACCAAGTGGTCAAGAATGGTTGAGGAATGGGAGATGGATCGGACAAAACTGTAAGGGGAGTAAGGTGCCCGGAACCAAGTTGATATTCGGGTGGGGAATCGTGATTCCCAGACCCGCACCTATATAAGTACAAATGGTCTGCGCACAGACCGGCCTATACAAACACTACTAAATATAAGCAGACGATAGTACGCGCATGACAATATCAAAGTATGTAAACACCACGCCTAATACGGACAAGATGGATAAGGGAGGACGACGATGCGGCCACGAACCGGCGACGATCCCTAGATAGGGGACCGCGATACTAAAACGTAGCTCACACACCTAGATAGCCGTCCTACAGAGGCATGTCCCCTGACAAAAACCTAATCCTTATGAGGAACCAGAGAATCGTGAGTTTGTGCAGCCTATTACAATAATAAAATTAATTTATTTTATAAAGGAACTACTTTACAGGATGTCCGGCTTGAACTTGCCCAAGAAGATGCTGCTGAAGCTGCTAAGGGCATTATTCCTCCCCATACTACAAGTGCAACAGTTTTTCTTACAAAAGGATTAGAGCTTGAGGACCAACAGTATGTGTTTATTTAAGTATCAGTATAATTTCACTTTTTAACTGTTCTGATTTATAGATCTAAAATACGCTACCAGGCATCTTTGATCACTGAAAATGGATCAAGCAAACAGCAAGCTGATCTTCAAGAGAAACAAAACACACTCTTACGACGAATTACACGATGGAGAGAAGTTCAGCTTGTGTATATGCCTGTTGTTGCCTCATTGCTCTTAAAAACAGGTGGTATTGTTCTTGATACAGGTGATAGCTCAGAGACTTCTGAGCTGGCAGAATCTATTCCACTCTATCTTCCATCATCACTCCCACTCTCACTCCGGAACTCACCTGTACTATCATCTCTTGCTGAAAAGGAATGCCGTCTTCGTATTGGCCAGGCTGATGAAGCACTTGAAGATATCTGACATAATCGCCGACTAATAACAGGACTTATCCAATTCAAGAAGTTCAATATCTCTGGAGCTGGAAACAAACCAAACACTCGTTTTCGCACCGTTGTCAATCGACTTCAAGCTCGCATTCAGCACGCAGCTGATACATACCGTACCACATATGAAGCTCTTCTCATACTTCAGCCAGATGGAGAATGGAAGATACGTTTTCAAAAACTTCATCCACAAGATATACGAGGTCCAGGACGACAACCAGACGACCCTACTGGACAATCACATAGCCGATATGAGACATCATGGATTTGGTTAGTTGGGAAAGGGTCTAAGCCAGCTGAGGGTGGTGAAGAAGAGTTTGATGAATCAATGCGAGCTGAGTGGGCTAAAATGAAGGCATGGCAGGATTGGTGGATAGAGGAATATCAGTTGGTTCAAGAGGAAATGAAGCAGACAGTAGTATATTTGGAGTGGAAGGCAAGGTGGTGGAGGACACAGGCAAGTCGACGCTCAGTAGAAGATCTGGTTCTTGCTCAAGCTTTGCGTGCTTATGCTGAACGGCAAGCCTATATGTGGGAGAGACTTGCAGCTAGTTGTGTGGAGACATGGGTTCCATTATTGAAGGAAAATGGTGCTGATATTCTATGGGCAGGGCAGTACCAGATTACAGGTGATAGATCAGAGACTTACAGTGAAGAAGATGGCATTGATGAAGATGATGATGATGAAGGAAATGAAAGGGGTAGAGATAGTTCTGAAGAGTCAACTTTTGATAGCTATGAACTAGATGATTAGATAGCTATAATCAGTAGTTTTTTGAAGAGTTGGTTTAGAATAAAGTACTTTTGGACATTATGAACTTTATGAAGAGATCCTGATATTATGAAGAGTATTATGAAGTGATCCTGATATTATGAAGAGTGTTATGAAGTGATCCTGATGTTATGAAGAGTGTTATGAAGTGATCCTGATGTTATGAAGAGCATTATGAAGTGGTTCAGACATTATGAAGTGTATTATGAAGAGATCTTAATATTATGAAGAGTATTATGAAGAGCTTTATGAAGGAGCTCTGATATTATGAAGAGTATTATGAAGGAGTTTAATATTATGAAGAGTATTATGAAGGAGTTCTAATATTATGAAGGGTGGAGTTCAGATATTATGAAGAATATTATGAAGAGATCCTAATATTATGAAGGGTGTTATGAGGGAGTTTTAACATTATGAAGAGCATTATGAAGTGGTTCTAAAGTTATGAAGGATTCAATGAAGGTGTCCTAACATTATGAAGAGCTTTATGAAGAAGCTCTGATATTATGAAGGATGCTATGAAGGAGTCCTAATATTATGAAGAGTATTATGAAGGAGTCCTAATATTA
>JAEUWJ010000273.1:0-119405 GCA_018524395.1 Podaxis carcinomalis
GTGTAAGCTTGGATGTTTCCTCAAGCATCACTTACAGGCACTCGAAGACTGAATAGGCACGAGCTTGGTATTCGATATGCGTATTACAATAAAGCAGTGGTATGCGCGGTATATATGAAGTAAAGGGAAGGTTAAAGAAAAGGGGTTATCAGTCGGTATCGCTTTATAAGTCGGTGATGATGTCAGCAGTGATGGTTGATCCGATCGTTGGTCCAGTAAGTCGATGTAAGTCCATGCTTACATATAGAAGTTAGATGATAAACTACATAATTCTGAATGTTCAGGGTCACCAGTCTGAGCCGGAGAAAGTGTCCTTGCATGAAGAAGCAAATGCATATTAAGTGAATTGTAGTGTACTAAAGGCCATGATCTGTATAAGCAAGTGGGTAAAGCAAGGTAGAAAATTGCAACGAGTAAAACGAACCGCTTAGCCACCGGGGGAAGCAGTGAAATTCAACATATAGGGAAGAATAAAATTGCGGGAGTGGTTGGCTGAACTCGGGAGTGCGTCCGAAGGTGCACCATCGGGATGACACACAATACCGGGGATAGGGGAGATGAATGAAAAGGGGTAACCTCCGTTAGAGGTTCAGAAAAAGCGAGCACAGTCGATTCAGCCACTGCTGGGCTCCGTAACCGAAATGCGAAAACAGAAACACAGAAAAAAGAATGGAAGAGGGGAATCAGGAGTCTGGTTGGGACGAAATCACAAAATTTCGAACCACCAACGAGCAAGGTAGAAGAATTGTTTGATAAGCTAGCTATCGGACAGCGAGGTAGGCTCGAATGTGATTCGCTACCCTAACACATGATGCGCTTTTCTTTATATGCGATCAGGACTACATATCTGAGCGAAGATCTCAAAGTAGGAGGGCATAGAGGAGGCGAAACAGAAGGCAGATAAGCTACATCTGGCTGAGAGATGTAATAAAACAATAAAAGTTTGTAGATTCAAGGAAACCTGAAGGCGAAACAAATAATGTACAATATCAAAACACCGAACAAGAGGTAGGAGCAAAATGGAGGGAGAATGAACTGAAACATCGGCTGAAGATCACAAGGGATACTTGTTAAATACCAATACACATTGGACAATAAGTCAGACTATAACCATGCAGCAGTTGACGACGGAAGAAATATAGAAAGTGAATGCGAATAGGAACGGCGACGAAAGGATTCAAAACTTAAATAAAGTGTTCTAAAGGTGGCGATGGGCGGCTTGATGACGGGCGCTCCGACATGTGGTGCTCCTCGTATAGTTAGCTAGTCAGAGATTGACATGAGGTTGCCGTTTTCACGAACAACCGATCGTCGGTCTCTCCATGAAGCTGTCGGCGTTCTGAAATGTAGCGAGAGGTGTAGCCCATCTGCCGTTTTCGTGACAGGCTGATCTGCGAGCTCTGCACAGGTCATGTGTTAAAAGTGAGATGATCTGTGTAAGGTGGGCAAGAAATTTAGGAAAGTGGGATATGGGATAAGCTCCCAATACCGTGCATCCTTAACCTTCCAGCATATCACCTTATTTTTTCCGCTCCCAAGAACGTAGATGTCATGCCGAGCTACATCTGCTGGCTTGCACAAGTGAACAATTGGGTTGTAGGTTCGTCGGACAAGCCGATTTCGAAATTCTGTTGGAAGCTGTAATGAGCGCATCAGTAAGTCGGGGGACGAAGATAGGGAGCTAAGTCAATATTTACATATTTCCTCAATCTCTCCGGAGACAACTCGAAATCAAAGAACAAACCTTCCCGCAGGTGAATAACCATGTGGAACTTGAAATTGAGCAAAGCAGCCGATGTCGATGAGTCCAAAGAGTCTCTCCATTGACACAGAATGAAGAACGTGATGAGCAAACGACGATATACCCAAAATTCGTTAATAAATGGACCAGGCCATGTAACGCCGGTCAAGCTGCCTGGGGAACCTTTGAATGACAACGATAAGAGCCTGAGGTTTATTCAGGCCCAGCGACCACATACCTGTGCTACGAGAATGCACGCCGTTCAAGCGCTCAAGCAGCTCTCGACGAAGGTCGTGCAGGCATGAGTAGACACAGTACTCACCAGACCGCTTCGGATCCTGCAAGAAGTCCAAGAATGATTCGTGGTAGAATCTAATTCCCAGGTCAGAGTCGAGTTCCAGAACCGAATGGAGAGCGCCACAGGCATTCCGGCATTGCGACTCGGAAATACCAAGGATGTTGGCAAATCGGAGAACATCTAGCGAAAAACTCGGAATCCGGACTCCAAGGATATCTGAGTGGCTTGCGAGTAGCAGGATTCTTTGGATTGTGGGAAGGATTTTTGAAGGAACGCGTCTCATAATGAGAGTGTAGAACAGGTCGAGCTCCATTAACGGATGCTCAGAGTCTCCCGACCTTTTTCCGTGAACAGCGAGCGAAAGAACAATACGCAGCTGTTCAACGGGCCCGGAAGAATTTTGCTCGCCAACAAAACGAATGATCGTCGCCGCATATATGAAAAGACCCGCCGCGAGAGCCACAAGGACTCTGATCTCTCGATGGGAGAGCCAGGAATCCGGCAGCCCGCTCCTTTGCTGTATCATCCGAAGTTCGTCTGTCAGATAGAGTGTGATCTCGCGGTCTATATCACGAGTTACTCGAAGCTTGAGGCGGCGCGATAACAAAGGCATGTCGTTTGATGCAAATGACGCAGCGATGTGAGGCTCTGGGCGACTGAGGAAGACCCAACGGAAAGGTGTGGTTTGTTCTCGGACAGAGGTTGCGACGATTTCGACGATCTCGCATTGCGTTCGCCTCCCCTCGCATTCATCGAGGCCATCAACGATTATTACCCATTCTCCGACGTCCGCCCTATCTGTCCGGGGATGTTGCAAAGGCTTCACCAGGAGCTCTCGGAACTGCTCCGTAATCGATTTTGTGACCAAGGTCGGGTCCTTTGAGATTTTATGGTTGAGGATGTCGCCATATAGCTCGGATTTGGTGGCGATTTGATACGAGATCGAGGTGAAGAGGGAATTTGAATTGTCTCTTTCATTCGGGCGGGAGAAAAAGAAAGCAGCCCCTAGCCTGTTCCGCTCAGCCAGGAGGTCGGCACAAGATTGTGCTACAGCTGACTTCCCAACTCCTGCCGGCCCGGACATCCAGAGGATACGCCTAGCGTCACCCGATGCGCTGAGCCCCCAATTGAGGACTTCGTCGATGAAATTCTGACGAGTACCCGGATGGCATCGGGGTGGTGGGTAGCGAGCGGAAGAATCATGGAATGCATCTGGTATAGATGCTTTGAGGAGCCTTTGGATGCCTGTCGTGTGTTGTTAATCAACAAGGTCGAATGATACAAGTAGCCTTACCAGAACCCCTTTCTCTAGTGATTACTATAGTGTTACTCTGGTTGATATCCACAGAATTGTCGACAAATCGTGGGTTATTGAGGACAAAGTCGCGAGCGTCGCAGAGGATCCCGCCGGACATGGTGGTAGGAAGCAAGACTGTAGAGAATGTACCCATGTTAAGTGGGCGCTAGCTGTCACACCTCGTCCGTGGGACCAACTTGTTACCAATAATAACAGCCTCTCCAGCAGGGCGGGGACTAGTCGTATGCAGACTATCCGGCGCAGTGGAACGGCAGTTCTCAATTGGCCGAATGCCACAAACTTCAAGAAAGAGCGCCTGAAGCTGAACGTATGTACAAGTTCCTACAGCTCGGACATGCACGGTGATTCTCCAAAGGTATGGAAGATCGAACAAGTCATTGAGATGCTTGGTAGTAGAAAGCCGAGTGCATATAACATCAGTCACTGTCGATACGATGGCGGACGTGCAATAAGTGTCCCAGTCGACTCTGATGGCAAGGAAACTCAACTGGGATATTGTACCTGAAGTAACAATCAAAAACTAATTAGGCTAGCTCCGTATGTGTTGTTTCTCCTATCTTAATGTTTAAATGATCCCCGGACACAGCCGAATTCCCGCAGCCATTGAGCTGAGATACCATTTCCGTCTTAGATATAGATTTACATCATTACTCTCACATACTCACATGTAATCTTACTCACAGAGACGCACCATACACCTAGCACAGTCTCTAGTTTATACGTAGTCTATCAACATGTCACCCCTAAATCTCATGACATACGTGGTACTGGGTCGCATCGTCGTTTCGTAGAACATGCAAGACGCCAATGAATCAGTGTCGCGTATAATCACTAACTGGCGCGATAAGATGAAATGAAGTAGAATAGGGGGAAATTCACCCAGAGCTCTTGGAGCTGCTTTGCAATCGACTTTGCCACGAGCGTCAGGTCCCTCCTGATGCGATGGTCGAGTATATCAACGTGGAATCTGATGGTAATCTGGAATGAGATGAAAAGGCAGTTCGAATCGTCCCGTTCGTTTGGACCGGAGAAGAACGTGCGTCCTAACTTCTTTTGCCAGGCCCAGAAGGTCCACGCCAGACTGCTGCAGCCCGTTTTCGAATCCAGCGGGCCCAAGTTTAATAATACCTAAATGACCGAGCCTCACTTGTTGGTCATTTCACTGAGGAAGCCCTGGAGAGTATCCGGCATCGGGGTGTGGGTAGCGAACAAAAGATCATGAAATGCATGCAGCGTGGACTTCTTGTGGAGCAATTTGAGACTTATCGGGTGCTGTCAACAACTGATGGTTGGAACGACCAGAGCAGCTCACTGGGACCCCTTCTTTCCATGACTACTATGCTATTAGCTGTTCCCCAAGGAAGGAATTGTTGACAGATTGCGAGTAGTCATCAGGAACATCCATGTTCCTGTTGGAAACAGTTGTTGAGCAAAGGCGACAGGGCACTGTGTAACAACCTCGTTCCCTCACCCACTCATGGGTGCCAGTTGCCACATATCCTCAGCAGCCTTATGATGAAGATCTCCTGCACCTACTGGATGTAGTCTGTAGGTGCCCAAAAAACTGCCCAGGGCGGTTGGAGTGCAACGACTGACTCATTTGGGTAGGAACTACAAAGGTGAAGGAATGCTGAATATTAGCTTATTTTCGTCTTCTGAAGACACCAGGCCCTCCATCAGTTGTGTAAGATGCAATTCCATTGAGCCAGTAGCTCAAGTATCAGGGCGAAGTGTCACGCACAAAAAATCACGTTTTTCTAGGTTAGATGATACAAGATGCTTACTTTCCAGTAATACAGGGTGGCATCATGGAAAGAAACAGTGGTTGGGCTAGAGCCTATGGAGTGACTATAATTTCAAACAAATCTAACTGCTTATCACCATGTCTGCTGTCCATGTCACGCCCTTTCTGCAGCATGTTGTTAGCTGTGGGACCCTGTTGTAATGTCACGGTGCCCCCTGTGTTGTTGTTATTATGGTGTTTACAGTATTGTCACATGCGATCGCATTTGTGTAGGATTATAACAAGTCGGAGAAAGTAGGATACGGAATGAGCTTCCAAGCGTGCATTTCCCTACCTTTCGTACATACAACCTTCTTCTTCCTACGTCCGAGAATCCAGCGATCACGCCAGGACGCATCCATCGGCTCGCGGAAGTAAATAACTGGATTGTAGTTCGTCGGATGACCCGGCTTCGAAATTCCGTTGGAACCTGCAGTATAGCATCAGCAAAGTAAGTAAAGAAGCGGAAAGAGAAGTGATTGGAAAATCACGTTTGTTCTCAACTTCTTCGGTGATAACTCAAAATCGTGGAAGGTCAGATCTTCCAATAGATGAGGAATCAGGTAGAAGTCGAAATTGAGTAGAGAGGTAGCTGTCAGTCTGTCCAAGGGATGTTTCCATCGACAGAGTCCAAAAAAGGTGACAACTAAGTGGCCGTATAACCAGGATTCGTTGATGCGCTTGAAGTCAGGCCATGTAACATCAATCCTAATCGGGATGTGTGAGGAAGCTTAAGCAACGATTAGTACAATACTACATCATATATAACCAGAGCCACCATTCCAACAACGTGGCGAGAGTGCACATCATTCAATCTTTCAAGCAGCTCCCGGCGACGGCCATCCAAACTCGAATAGATGCAGGACTCCTTGGATCGGTCTGAAGCTTGTAAGAAGTCCATGAATGATGCATGATAGAACCTGATTTCTAGAAAAGAGTCGAGCTTTATTACCTGGGCAGGGAGAGTTAGTTGTCACATCAACCAACAATCAATATTAATCAATGTTAGCTTCAACGTCACTGTACAACAATTACTTGTCAGTCACTTCTCCATGATCCATCTACCGGTATGTCCTCTACACGGTAACCAAACGATATTCCGATTTGCCACCACCCAGTACGTCTTACACCGGATTTCCAAGTCAACCCCTTGTGCTGTGTAGCCTGGCCTTGTAGGTACCTCATCCCGTTCATTAGCAAAGCGCACAACTCACTGACTCAAAGGAGCAAAAACTCAGAATCATTGCAACACCAGTGCTCTGCTTCTTTGGTCGGAAGCCAAGTCGAAAGAATGCCGCACTTTCGGTTATTGGGTTATTGTCTGCTTTCGCAGCGGAACAATAACGCCAACAGGTGTTGCTCGGTGAATTCCATGCTCACTGTGAAAGCCGTAAGCGGATCTGAATTCGAACCCACATCCATGCCGTTCCTTCGATATGTCTCAGCGCAAGGGCTGTCCACACACCATCATACTGCTCAAGGTTAGATCCAAGGTTTCTGTTACCTCCCACCATGAGTGAAGCAAAATGAAGAAGGCGCAACAGATGAAAGAGGTGCTGTACATAATCCACATCAAACACCGGATTTGATTACACCACGGGCGAAGTCGGATACCCTTGTCAGAGCCTGGACCTGGAGTTTCCAGGGATTGCCAAGAAACGGCATGGGTCTCTGTTTCAACTTACGTTCCGATTTCGAAAGCTGATGACATATACTTACGAGCACGGGCGCAAACGCAAGCACGAGTTGCTGTGAGAAGCAAACCGAGATGAAGGTTGAAAAGAAAGTGTGGGGAAAGCGGAAGTACCAAAGGCTGAGTGCGAATGTCCTAGGGAGAATAAACTAACAGGGGGCGTCTTCATTGACAAAGACCAAAGAACACCTCGAGTAAGCGGCGGTATAGAATCCTTATATTGATGCCAGGACCAGGCCATGTGGCATCACTTCTGGGTACAGGGAATGAGGAGCCTTAGGCGAACGATCAGCATGTTCCGAAGGAATTGCACTTCAGACTCGCCATACGCATGGTACTGTGAGAGTGCACATTGTTCAAACGTTCGAATAGCACTCGGCGAAGGTCATTCAGGCAGGAGTAGACACAAAACTCTTTCAAGCGCTCTGGATCCTGTGGGAAGTCCATGAACGACGCATGATGGAATTTGATTTCCAGAGACGAGTTGAGCTCCAACACCGAATAGAGAAAGCCACAGGCATTCCGGAATTGTGCCTCAGTGAGGCCGAGAATGTTGGCAAAGTCGAGAACCTGTTGTCATGCCAGTCATATGTATTGACCTCAGGTTCGTTGGAGTAGCTTACAAGCAGCAGGATTCTTGTGCCTTCGCAGTCAGAGGCCCACCTCTTGGATGGTCCCAGTCGATCACGGCGCTCCCGACACTTGTACATGCCACCAGGCAGGGAAGTCCCCACTGGGCTTCCGCTCAACAACATTCACTTGTGCAACAGTGTCTATCATGAGGTTCGCCTAGTATATTCGTTACTGCAACTCCTAGTCGGGAAGGGGTACCCCCCTTCCCCGCCGACAACCCCTTCCATCACGCCATCAGTCGATATGGTGGCCATGAAAGAAATTGGAACAGGGAATGCTCCAGCGGCGTAGGAGTTAGACAAAGAATTTGGTTCCAACTGACGATGTTAATCGAACGACGTCCACATGGGTTGATTGTATATCCCAACTCGAAGTGAACCGGCGTACATAAAAAGGTCGCTACGCAAATCAGTTATCGCCCAAGCCAAAAGTTGTGCAAGAAAAGTGAAAAAAATAGGAAAGCAGGGAGAAAAAAGTAGAGGTTAGAGAGCCCTGGGTATGGACCAATCCTCCAAAGACCTCTGCTTGCATCCTTCCAACATATAACTTTGTTCTTTCCACACCCAAGAACATAGAGGTCACGCCAAGATGCATCGGGTAGTCTATAAAAGTAAACGGCCGGGTTGTAAGCGCGTCCAACTATCCTATCTCGAAACTTTCTTGGGATCTGAAGTACAGCGTTAGCGGGACGGGGAGACGGACATAGCGAAGCGAGATGAAAATCACGTATTTTCTCAGTCTCTCTGGAGATAGCTCAAAGTCGTATAATTCCACGTTTTCCCACAAGTCGGGGATCAGGTCAAACTTGAGGTTCACCAGGGCGCTCGCCGTGGATGAGTCCAAAAGCTGATTCCATTGGCAGAGAGCGAAGGATGTCTTGACTAAGCGACGGTATACCCAGTATCCAATAACGCCCCCGAAGCCACGCCATGCCATATCAACGTCAGTTGAGTCACATACGGAATCTCGAGTGACGATCAGCATGACACGATTGGCACGTCAGGATCACCATACCTCCAACTCCGAGAGAGTGCACGTTGTTCAAGTGTTCGAGGAGTTCTAGGCGAAGGTCGTTCAGGCGCGAGTATATACAAAACTCTTTGGACCGATTTGGATCCTGCAAAAACTCTATGAATGACTCATGATAGAACCTGATTTCCAGAGACCAGTCAAGCTCTAGTACTGAATGGAGAGACTCGCAGGCATCCCGAAATTGTATGTCGGAGAGACCAAGGACGCTGGTAAACACACGACCACTTTTCGAACCCCGGAGCTGAGACCGGACCTCAGGAGTACTGGAGTAGCTTGTGAGCAACAGGATTCTCTGGATTATAGGGAGAACCTTCGAAGGGACGCGTCGCATAATGAGGGTGTAGAATTTGTCAAGTTCCGTCAAGGGATGCTCGGAGTCGATCCCACTTTTGTCCTGTGTAGCAAGCGAAAGGACGATGCATAACTGGTCCATAGGACCAGAGGAATCGAGCTCGCCAATGAAACGAATAATGATGGACGCATAGATGAAAAGGCCAGCGACGAGGCTCACGAGGGTTCCAATTTCTTTGTCAGAGGGCCAGGAATCCGGTAGCCTCCTCCTGCGCTGTATCTTCCGCAACTCATACATCAAGTAGAGTGTGATCTCGTTGTCGATAGCGCGAGATACTGGGAGTTCGAGATAGCGTGTTAGTGAACCCATGTCGTCCATGGTAAATGCGGCGACGATGTGGGACTCTGGGCGACTGAAGAACACCCAGCGAAAGGGTAACGTTTGCTCCCGGACCGATGTTGCTATGATTTCAATGACATCATGTTGTGCTTCAATCCCCCCACACTCATCTAAGCCATCCACAATTATTACCCACTCCCCAATATCCGCCACATCGGTTCGGGGATGCTGTAAAGGCTTCACTAAGAGTTCCTGGAACTGCTCCACAATCGACTTGGTAACGAGGGTCGGGTCCTTTCGGATTTTGTGGTCAAGTATGTCGTCGTACAAGCTGGACTTGATAGCAAGTTGATAGGCGATCGAGGTGAAGAGGGAGTTAGAATCGCTCCGCTCATTTGAACGGGAAAAGAAAAGTGCAGCTCCTAGCTCATTATTCTCTGCTAGGAGGTCTGCACAAGACTGCGCTACAGCTGATTTTCCAACACCAGCAGGTCCATGCATCCAGAGGATGTGTTTAAAATGGCTCGACTTGCCAATAGCCCAGCTAGTGATTTCATCAATGAAATCCTGGCGAGTACCTGGGTGGCATTTGGGCGGAGGGTAGCGAGCGGATGAGTCACGAAATGCATCTGGCATAGATGCCTTGAGAAGCCTTTGAATGCCTGTCGTATGTTGAGTATAGTTGACATTAAATGGTCCGAAGATACCTCACCAGAGCCCCTCTGTCCAGGGACCGTGTTATGGGTTGTCCGATTCATGTGGATGTAGGGGGAAAGGTCAAGTAGTATCGCATCATTGAATACAAGGTCATGGGCACCTTGTAAAATCCCGTTGGACATGGCTGGAGGTAAGGCTGGAAGCTTAAGGGCTGTGGCACGGTTCAGTGACGTGCGGTGTGCACGTTGCCAGTTCAGCCACTGTCCCATCAAAGACCACAAAAAGAGACACTAAGCGTCTAACTACGGGAGACTGAATTTGCGGGCTTCGAGCTCCGGGAAAACATCGCCTTCCCTTTAGCCCTCCTTAAAAAATAAGTGGCAGGCGTTCATTAGCAAGCCCAGGGCGCCTACACTCCTTCACGCCATCCACAGCCCAAGTAAATGCATTTCCGTACGCAGCTGGCCGGACTGCAACCGTCGCCATCTTATCACTCGTTGCTCCCTTTCTCGATAACTTCTTATCGTCAGTTTCACTTAATCTTTTTGTCCCGCGATGTCACTTTGAGACAGAATTTAATTCAAGGGTTCATTCGTCGTCTTACAAACGCAGTTTCGGTACTTCGTAGGACATCTCTTCCGGCCCATCATCCGTGTGTAGGCCGAGACTATGATCCATTTCACACATACCTCAATAGCAAGTATTAGGCTTTGTCGAAACGGAAAATCTGATTGTCGCCTCCATGCGCAGGTTCAAGGATGATCTGTGAATTCCCTCAGCGGTGTCCTGGCAGGGTTCTACTTAAAACGCACAGTAGAGCTATTCGGGTCGACCGTCCAGATTAGGTCCTTGTTCGGGTAGTGAATCTGATGTCTTGGCTTAGACACTTATACCGGAAGGGATGATAAATTATGACAACTTACATGGTACTCACTTCCCCCAGCAGATTCAATGTACCATTTTGTGAATCCATCGGGGAAGCCACCGACTATGCCTTCCTGCTTTCCGGTTAGTCTGCTAAGCTTGCAGAGGCACTGGCAATCGAGAAACACTTGCCGGTTGTCCTTGAGAAAAGACCGAATTCCTAGAACCAACGTTGACGATTTTGTATCCTTCCTCGTACGGGGTTACTTCCCACTGCACGACAGAGTAAATCAAAGAATAGAACATAAAGAATGGAGTATTGAACCATTTGATAGCCACTCGAAAACTGGGTGCTCATCATGATTGGCAATATCCATGGGCCATGTGGCGGACCAGGAAAGCTACGAGCCCAGTTCCCCGACGCTGAGTTGACGATTTCATACACACCTGGCTCTATTCTCTGCACTTTTTGTTGACATAGCGTTTCAGTGTAAGAGCTCGCACTGCACGTACTGTAGATGCCTCGGCGCTGTTGCTGGACGCAAAGCTTGGGGAAACAAGCACACCTAGTATGAATATCAAGGAGAAAGGTTTAGAGAGCATCGGGAATGGCGCAATCTGGCGAAGCTGGGACGGTTGAAAGGTTGCTATACAACGCCTATATCCTCGTTGGAAGCTCGTCCACGTAAACAGGGTTTGATTCAGAAGCTTGTGAGACTATGACCCTAGTCGGTGTCTTTGGTCGCATAAAGTTGGGAGACTTGATGGTGAGCATCTAGCTCGAATTTAGGTTTATGAAGAGCCCCACTTCAAAAATGAGAACGCAACCCTCGGACCGGAAGTAATATCTTGATACTCCAGGCATGGAGGATCCCGGAGAGATAGTGATCACTTGGTACTCGAATATATTCCTCAACTATCGTACGCGCAGGGTGCGTATCTAGGCACGGATATCCTAGCAGATGTTGTCGGTGGGACTGGGCGGGGTGGACCAAAAATGAAAAGAAAAGTTCGGAAGCGAGGGGAACCGAACAAGTCAGGGTCTGATTTGGTGAGAGAGCGGACGATAGCGGCCTGGCACTCGAAGCACTACCAATTCTCCGGCTAGAGTATGGGTGGCCTACCGATCTGCACATAGCCTGCTGGAGATCGAGTTTCAGGCAGTTAGTCTAGACGTGTATTAACATATATTCCAATTTTGAATACAACAATGCCCGGAGGGGCTGCTCTTTTTTTTCCAAGTTCTAAACGTCAAATATTCTACGGAATTTTGTTGTGGATATTCGGGCTCCTCGTGGTGGGCTGATTTGAGGTATATCCCAAGTTAGCCTTCCGCTATACTGCATCAGATCGCACCGGGAAAATTTCAAGGACTGATCCTTCTGTGCCTGCATAGATATAAGGTCAACTCAAAATACTTGTTTTCTGGCTCATGTTCCTCTCATTGGGCTCAGTGGTGTTGATATGCTATGACTACGCCTTTATTACCTGTTGGAAAATGATGCCTGAAATTTATGAAACCTGTCCGCTCAGCAATAGCACACTTGTTATTTTCACATATTTAGTTTTATAGTTATAATAACTCGAACTATCAACTAGCAGTTATATGAAGGGGTAATGCGCCATGCTTACCGACTGCAAACAGCGGGCCCAGTCCGTTATCAGCCGTCATATCTCCTGCGCTTGTTCAGATCCCTTCGCTTCTGAACTTTTCTTTTCGATTCTGGTATATACCCTGGGACGGGGTGCTTAACAAGGCTTGTTATACTTGAGGATAGTGCACCGAAGGTATGATTCGTAAACATCTGCGAACAACTGCCTCCGAGACATGTCATCAAGAAACAAGGGAACATGTGCTCGAACTTGGTATGCAAACGGCGAGATACTCCCGACTTCCACATGTCATTTAGGTTACAGTAGTCTACGTGCACTCTAGATCGCCCTTCCATTTCCCCAGACCTACCGCTGTATGTCCTAACGCGTTCCTTGACGTGCTGCATGGGTATAATTTTTATTTGTAAGTATCATGACAACCGAAGACAAGAAACGAATGGGTCGACAATATATATAGAACCGGGCTATAGTAGTCGCCCGATCTTCATCGCGAATGTCCTGGCATAGTCCAACACACCCTCAATGTCATCGAAGGATGTAAACGAGGATGAAGATTAAAGAGCAAGTAATAAATAAGCTAATAAATGACCGCATGGAGAGAACAAGTTGCAATATCACCGTGGTGAAATGAGAGAATGAGATCAAAGAGCCATCAAAGGCAATCCGCAATCCCCAAAGTACTACGATACTTCTGAAGCCGATCTGGGCGAGCTCTTGTGGGTAACTTTCTCCCCATTTGCTGCCATAGGAAGTAGTGGAAACCGCCAATACGCCTTGTACAAGCAGTGATGAACCCGGCGACGGCAATATGTACGGTACGAAAAACATGTACGAGCCACTTCATCTTCAACAAGTGACAGGGCAACCATCCGCCTGACCATTAATGAGAACCGAAGATCGAAAAGTATGGAACAATTCTCCAGATGTCAGCTCCAGCAGACAATGTTGTTCTTTCTCCGTTTGAGAATGTAGGTTTTTCTAGGCACATAGACGTTCGTGTCGAGTCTGATGGCCCTGTTGCGGTGTTCAATTGGAATCTACAGCAATAGCGTTGGTATGGGTATGAGAGATTTAGGATATGGGCTCACATTCTCTCTTGCCCGCTTCGGAGAGCCCAAGATCTCGGAAGGTCGAACTTATGAAGGAGGAATCATCAGGAGCTCAAACTCGAGTAGGGAAGTGAGTGCAAAGGACGGTCGCAACGACACATGTGAAAGAGTAATGTAATCGAGAAGCAGTATTTAGGATTTGTTCACTCACTGTGATTAGGTTGACGTTGCTCGATCCCTCTGGAAAGGTGACGACAGCCAGGATATTTCGGCTCTCGTAATGCTCCCTGTTGGCCAATCGCTCAGGACATGCACGTTGTCTGGACGTTCTAACAGCACGGAAGATTCGGGCGATCCAGATAGATGCAGAACTCCTTGAACGTTTTGGTCTTGCAAAAAGTCCGTGAATGACGCATGATAGGATCTCACATCTAGACTTGCAGTTGTCAAGTAGGGATATCGAGACAGAGGGTGGGGAAGAGAATAGGGACAAGGGTTTGAACTCGTTGATTGCGCAAGACAATTCAGTACGCAGGGATAGTCGAAAAGTGGTTCATGGCACTTCAGGTCTAATGGTTGACTTTGACCAACTTGAGACTCTCGTATCACTACCTTCGGGCACCAGAGTCACCGCTGTTTGAATTCGGTTAGAAGCAGAGTAGCCCTCGAGGTAAACATGAGGTTTGAAAACTTGGATCAACTCCGCAAAAGTTCGGAAACCAAGCGGAAGCCAACACCGGAGGTCAGATCACCATGCCAAAAGCCGACCAAAGCTTTCGAAGCTCCGCCCCAAAGTTTGCGCAAGGGCCACCTTACGTGTTCCCTGACTAAGAACGGAGAGCTGACGCGTCGCAGGGCAAAAGCCTCAGACTGAAAGTCGGTCGAAGGGACAGGTTACACCATTCGGTCTGTGAGAAACGAAGACAGTGATCTCGGCTGAGGTGCAGGAATGCCCATGAATGCCCATGCCAGTCGTGAAATTATAAAGGAGACCTCGGCGAAGTTGACAAGGCAATCAAACAGGGTCAATTTGGCATGTCGAGTCTTGTTTATCTAGGACGCCTGGGCCAAACAGAGAGGGTGAGATGGCACTGCACCTTCTTGCGGAGAGAATGCGTCGCAGCAGAGCAGGTAAGAAGGATGTATTAGTGCTGTATGATTACGATGCGACTTCAAGCAGCCATCTGACATAGGAAGCGCATGGGACCATGTGGCAGATAAGCAGAGGTTGTGCACGAGTCATTTGAACCAAGCACACGACAACAAAGCCAAAGCTGTACCCCGCAACGCCGCGCTTGACTTCCTTATAGAGCGCTATCTCCTACCCCTCCCCTCTTCTCCCTTCAACCACCATCTCCTTTCCTTTCTATATACCCCACGTTCTGGGTGTCATTCTATATCCTCTTCCCAGTCTACATGATGCGTTGTTTACTCACCGCATCTCTTGTCTTTGCCACCCTTGCCGGCAGCGTTTATGGTCTCAGCCATGACAGCCATGCACCTCTGAGACGGCGTAAGACTCTTGGCTTCGGTCCTGAGCACCCTCACGCTGTCTTCAAATCGAACCCCTATCAGATTCAGACTGCTGGCTTTACACCGCTGAGCCCTTCCACGGACCCATATGACGTCGCAAGATTGTTCATATCGGATGTCCTTGGCGTGTCGGACGCACATAACTCTTGGAAGATTCGCAAAGACTCCTACACGGACGAGAGTACAGGTGTAACCCATGTCTATGTCCGCCAGGTCATTAATGGTTTGGAGGTTGCTGACGGAGATATGAATATCAACGTCAAGGATGGGCGTGTCTTGTCATATGGCAACTCGGTGTGTGCCTATCCTTCATGCTGTGTAACTGATTCTCACTATGTTTTTAGTTCTACAGTGGTCCCAAGCCTGCCCCGTTCTCTAGTACTGTAGCGCCAGAGGACCTCCGTCACCCCCAAGACGAGTATTGTGGCCAACTCCATGGCCATATCGCTTCCCTTGTGCGTCAGACAAGCGACTCCCAGGTCGTGATGGACACCCCCATTGTCTCCCCGCAACTTTCTCACATCATTGAATCTAACTGCGCTCATCCCCAACTTCCCGCTTCGCTTACCTCCGACCCATCTGACTTCCGCCCCGCCCTTCTACAATTCATGCTTGCTGCAACACCCAACCCTGAGCTCGCAGAGGATATTATGAACAACCATCAGCACCACATTGACAAGATGGTAATTTCGGATGAGAGTCACTTCGCTCCCGGCGACGACTCGTCGCAAATTCAGTTTACGGTCGATAATGTTCCCGACGCGGTTAGCCCTGTCAAAGCGCGGCTGGCTTATGTCCAAGTTCCCAACAAAGCTAATGATGCCACCGAGCTGCAACTTGTTTGGAAGTTTGAGGTCGAGATGCAGGACAACTGGTATGAAAGCGCAGTCACGGCAGCGGCCCCCCACCGGATCATTTCCGTAGTCGACTGGGCGTCAGATTCCGTCATTCCGATCCCAGCACCAGAGCCCAAAAAGGCAACTTATAATGTTTACCCTTGGGGGGTCAATGATCCTGAGTGTGGCAAGCGCGCGGTCCAAGAGGAGAACTTCGATGCTCAAGCATCCCCCGTTGGCTGGCACGCGATTCCTTATTCACACGATCCTGCCTATATGAATGTCCGCTTGGACGGCAAACAGGGCTTCTGGAGGAACACCACGACGACCTGGGGCAACAACGTCTTTGCTCAAGAAAACTGGGAGGGACGGAATCGCTATATGGATAACCACCGTCCCGATGCTGGGGCGAAGAGGTCATTCGACTACAAGTATAATCCGAAGGAGACGGAACGCGAGGATGCTTACGACGAAGCCCATTCATACATAAATGCCACTGTCACTCAACTCTTCTATACCAACAACCTCATTCACGATCTCTACTACCGCTATGGATTCAACGAAGTTGCCGGGAATTTCCAGCAATATAACTTCGGCCGTGGTGGACAGGAGAACGATGCCGTTATCGCCAATGCCCAAGATGGTTCCGGCTACAACAATGCCAACTTCATGACACCACCTGATGGCCAGAACGGACGCATGAGGATGTATTTGTGGAATACGGCTCTTCCTTACCGTGATGGTGACTTTGAGGCTGGTATCGTTATCCACGAATACAGTCACGGTCTTAGCACCCGTTTGACGGGTGGTCCTGCCAACTCGGGCTGTCTCGGGTGGGGCGAGAGTGGAGGTATGGGTGAGGGTTGGGGTGACTTCCTTGCGACGACCATCCGGAGTACCCGCGAGTACTCCGACTACGCTATGGGCGCCTGGGCGGCCAACCGCCCAGAGGGTATCCGCAACTTCGTCTACTCGGTAGACGACAAGATCAACCCGTCGACGTACAAGACCCTCGACAAGCCTGGTTACTGGGGTGTCCACGCGATTGGTGAAGTCTGGGCCGAAATCCTCTGGGTCGCCTCGCAGAGGTTGATTGCCAAGCACGGTTACTCGGACGATTTGTTCCCGCCTGCTCCTGGTCCCGATGGCAAGGTTCCGAAGAAGCATCACTTCTGGAGAGATGACAAAGAGTTGTTCGTACCAAGGCACGGCAATAGTCTGGCTGTACAGTGCGTATTCTCGTTCCACTTTTTCTGTCCGCTTTGCGCTAATCGTGTTGCAAAATAGGCTCGTGATCAACGGCATGAAGCTTCAGCCTTGCAGACCTTCATTCTTCGATGCTCGTGATGCTATCATCGAGGCTGACCGTGTGTTGACTGATGGAGAGAACGTGTGCTTGTTGTGGAGGGCCTTTGCTGAAAGGGGATTGGGCGTCGACGCTCGTGTTGAGGGTAGGACACCTTGGGGTGGAGGCATCCGTACAAATGTGAGTTCATCACCTTTTCGCGTTGTTCCTATGGGGTAATTGACCTCTTGTTTCTTTAGGGATACTCTGTTCCTTTGCAATGTCGGGATGAGAACGACGGAGGCGATGGCAATGGAAACGAGTTCCTTTGAGCGAGTGTCGGCTTTCCGCCTCTATAGATGTCATTGATGACCTCTCATATATTGTTGTGATACTTCATAAGATATCGCCCGGATGTCATACGGATACAGCACAAGACCTTTTGCTCCGACCACTTCCATGACGGTTGATCTATTCATCCACCCCATCTATATATTTCATGTATCTCGTTCCATCTACTTCATGCTTTGCCTTGCCTTTGTTCTTCAGCAGTCCTGTACCCCGAACGCTTACCTCCAGCTTCGTTAGTTGACTTGATTGCCTTACGATGCCTATCATAGTGGGTTGTATCATATCTTGATAATTCACGCATCTTGATTAGAAACCCATGTTATGTGAGTGATAGTTGCGCACTTGGGAATCGCGAGACGCCGTGCACCACGTCAAGCGTCACTCACATGTTTATATACTTCGAGGGCAGATTGATTGAGGTTGTGGAGGAGCTAGATACAGACTTTCGAACTATCAGCCGACGGCTGTGAAAATGTATGTATCTCTCGGCGAAGGTCAAGGAGGCAGGAGCGGACACAAAACTCTTTCGAACACTCTAGATCCAGTAGAAAGCTCATGAACGGCGCATAATGGATCTGACCTCTGGAGAAGGGTCGAGCTCTAATACGGAGTGGATAGAGCCGTAGATGTTCCAGAGGTTGGCAAACTGGAGCTCCATTCCGGTGCTAGAACACTCTCGACCCAGAGTCGTTTAAGTGTCCGATGAACAGCAGGATACCACTTGAATGCTGGGTGTACCTTGGAGTGGGAGCAAATGGACAATGTGAGTGTAGAATTTGGACAGGGGATGGTTCGAGTCTGTCGCCTTTTCTCCGTGCGCCGCAACGGAGTGAGAGCTGTGTAACTGGTCTATGGAACCAAAGGAATTGTGCTTGGCAATAACGCGAACCATTGCTGCTTTGTGGATGAAAGGGTAAAGTTTATGAAGATTCCAAAATCTCGTTCGGGGGTCATGAATTAAGCCCAAGCTTTATTCACACCTGCCCCCCACCTTACATCGCGAACTAATGTAAGATATTATTATATTGCTTCATTTCGACATACTTCTGGACGTGGTTCTGCTTAGGAGGAATATGATGACGACGAAGATATTTAGGAGAGGAGACAACGGTAGGTACCCTGTGGCAGCCAACTGACGTCCGATCTCCAGCGAGTTGTGAGCGCTGAACCGCTGGACGTTGGACGTTGAGTATCAGGAATAGGGTCTGGATGATTCCCGGCCGCACCTGTGTACCACCATGTACGAGAACATTCCACAATTGACTCCCTCGCGTGTTTAGAGGGCATCTCAATGCCAAAACTCAGCTTCGGTTTTGGAAAGTGGTAATAGTCGAGGAATCGATGTCAGTGCGGGTGATCGACTAGTTCTCGATCTATTTTCACTTTTGTGCAAATTTCTCAAATGTTCTGATATCCCAAATTCTTCGACGATCGTTCTGGTGAAGGGAGATACCGACGGATGCACGAGAACCACTAGGGTAAGCGACGCCATCCTTTCCTTCTCTCTCAGAAGCTTCACCTACCCGCTTAGTCTTATTGATCCTGGATTTGACGCTATGTTGCCTTATGTCTCATGGATTCTGCATAATTCATTCTGTGGAATGAAATACTAAAGTTGACAGCGTATGACTGGTTATTAGATGGTTCCAGTTTCCTGGTTTTGATACATGAACTTTGGTTCGCACCTTTCCTGCGATGGTTCGGCTGCGGAGGCTACGACCGCTGCGTTCTACGACGTTCTGTTCCAGGTCGCCGAGACTGTGGGTCTCACGTAACCCTTGCCAGAGGCGCTTAAAAAGGATGAATATCAGGACATCGGTTGGTTCCACCTCAATCCCATTCCTTTCGATACCCTCTGTCCGGTCCACGATGCGCTACGAGTGTCTTGATTGTAACCGTACGTTCTATAAACCTCAGGACGTGCAGTCACATTCAAGATCCAAGAGACATGCAATTCCCGAGTGCAGGGAATGCGACAGAATTTTCTACGATGAGAACGGCTGGAAAAATGTGAGTAACAGCCCGTCTGTCTTCCAAAAATCATAGCCAACCTTGGTCATCACAGCACCTCAGCAATTCGATGGCTCACAGATACTCCTGTCTCAATTGTGGCCAATACTTTTTTACCCAGGCCAGCTTAGACCAGGTGATGACTTGCTGGTCCTAACGCTCATCCGAGTAATTGAACGCTGACCGGGTTTTGTTTATCTAGCATTACCGGGATTCTCCTCAACACTGGTCCAACATCATGGTCCCCCAAATGAACGAGAATGAACCGTTGCTGAGAAATAGGCAAGATCAGGATAAAGAGGAACCGGGTTTATGCGCCCGCATTTTTAGGACATTCTGCTCTTGTAATTGAATCCCAGCAAAAAAGACGCATTGGTCCCAAGATTGATAAAGAGAACATTGTTTGCATGGGGGTTATCTCACCCTCTCACGTTCCCTCGCATCCGAATACGTATCGGTGTCGGTGGTGCATGCCATTCTCTTATGTTTCATCAGGCCCTCGGAATGCTGTCAGGTTCGAGAAACACAGTGACGTCAGCTGAGAGAGACACTGGTCTCCTGATGACTAGTCAGCCATCTATAAGTACGCCCAAGTCGACCCAACAAGGAAGACAGCTCATGGACTCGCTCACATTACACACTTCACACAATCTTCATCCTCCTACATCGGCCCCAGTACGACTTAGCGACCATATAGAAGTCTTCATCAAAGAAGTGTTGAAAGACGATGTTGTCAGCGTGTTGGCGAAACCGGTGGTCAGACCACCAGAGGTGAGAAAGGATTTGCCCCTGGCTGACTACTTTGTATCGTGAGTTTGCCAACAACATGCATCCTGGATTCAACTTATTGGAACTTGATATAGAACATCGCATAACACGTATCTACTCTCCAACCAAGTCCTTGGGCGCGCCTCTGCGGATTCATATACACATGTCTTGTCCCGGGGAGCGCGCTGCGTCGGTATATCATCTGTGCCTCTTCCCCCTGTATGTGACTGACCCTAATCTCTTCCACACCTTAGAGATTGACGTTTGGCCCTCCTCCGCAGGTCCAATCGTCACACATGGGTACACTTTCTCCCAATCCATCCCCTTCGCCGCTGTCTGCAACGCCATTGGGTCATTTGTCAAATCAAACCCTGACTCGTGGCCTGTCCTTGTGTCTCTCGAGTGCCACGTTTATGGGGAGAAGGAGCAGCTGGAGCTGGTACAAATCATGCGGGAAGCATGGGGCGAGAGATTTGTCGACGGAAGGTTGGAGGGTTTGGAAGAGGGTCGTGCGTTGACACCGGAAATGGTCATGGGGAAGGTCTTAGTTATGGTGAGTATAGGATGACTTTGGGGTACGTATGTGGTCTTGATGAAGGTATGGATGGCATGTAGGTGGAGTATTATCCAATTGCATCCTTGACAGGTTCAGGAGGCGACGAACCGCCTTCGTCCTCAGAGTCTGAAGATGAAACCAGCAACTCCAAGTCATTCTGGCCACTTAAACAAAATAGCACACCACCCCATCTCCGTATCAGCCCAACTCTTGCGGCGGTAGGGTACTACCTCCGCAGCATGAAACCTCCTAAGGAGTGGTTCTCGCGGTGTATGTTGCCAACATGCACTTAATCATCATCTAACTTATCTCTGTTCGATAGCGTTCCCAGACCCGCCAAATATCCTTCTCAACATCTCCGAATCCTCCCTCCTCTCCCTCCTCACGTCCTCAAATCGCATCCTCACCACCCTCATAACACACGCACAAACGCATATTCGACGCATATACCCCAAAGGACTTCGTATCACGTCTTCCAACCTGCACCCGCACCTGTTCTGGGGGACAGGATCTCACATTGTAGCGCTCAACTGGCAGTCATATGATTTAGGGGTGCAGGTGAATGAAGCCATGTTTATTGGGTCGCCGGGGTGGATGGCGAAGCCTGAGTGGATGCGTCGAGCGGGGAGCGCGAGGGAGCAAGAAGGGAGGCGGGTGAGGATTAGGGGGGAGGTCGTTGGAGTGTGTTCAAGTACGTATCGGTTCTTCTTTCGATCGTTATGTGGAATAGAAGAAGTCAAACTCACGAGTGTTATTTGTTTGTCGCAGCCCCTCCACCCTCAGACCGTACTCGTGAGCCTACTTCAAAACCATACAATGCGTACATAAGAGCCCAGCTTTTCCTTCCTACACCATCCGCCACTCCCTCCTCTAGTTCCATTTTTGTTTCCATTTTTGCAAACCGATCTGAATCGCTCGAGTACAACTCCAAAGTGCAAACTGTACATCCTATGACTGGTGATCTCAACTTCACCTATCCCACGACTGCGACGAACGATACAAACTCTGAGGCAGAGGAGTGGGATGACATGTGGCGGAAGAAGCAACAAACCGACCACGGATTGAAGGACGCGGTATTTGAATGGGAAGTTTGGGAGACATGGGAGGAGTTGACTTTCCTTAGGTGAGGGCTCTTTCCATTCCACACCTTTCCGCGATTCATCCCAGTCTGTGATTATATCCGATTTTTCACTTCTGATATCTTTCACGTTCTAGACTTAGCGTGTGCGAGGAAGAATTTGGGAAGGATGATACCCTAGCCATATTCTGTGCTCGGGTGGCTGATATCCGCCGTGCCCTGCAGGTTGGCGGTGTTGATGGTGGTGTTGAGAGTCCGGCGAGCGGGTGGAGAGCCGTGAGGATGTTGGACGTTGACGGGAAGAATTGCGGTACTGTCGCGCTTGTAAGGTTCACGTTCAGTATCATTTAGTTATGGCGAAGATCTAAACTGTGTATATGTAATGAAGATTGAAGAATCATGACCTCAGATGTCTCACCAGTAAAGATAGTGCTCACAAAGTGGGAGAAACGGCATCTGGGTGGTAAGGGAGGGCGAGTTCAACCACTGAGCCTGAGCGATGACTTGATAAACAAGTCGAACAACACCTTTCCGCTGGATATTCCTCAGCCGTTCCGAAGTTGGGACCTGACCACAGAGTTGTTTGTTGAGAACCACTAATGATTGGAGGGATGCACGTATATGAACAAGACTTACCAAGTACTACTAGCTGAAATGAATCTTCCGGGTCCTGTGACAGAGTCAGCAACTATGCGGACACGGATGCAGCTATTCAGGCAAATAGAGCATGAGTGGAACGAGGTGTGAGGGTGTACCGATCACGTCGAGGCAGTGTATTATTCACCCACTGAGAGGGAAACCACCGGAGCAGTGGGCGGATAGCAGGGGCAAAGCAACTAGTGCCATCCACCAGATCAATGTGACAACTGGCGCCAATCAACCTGAGTGACAGAGGGGCAGGAGGTAGGCGAGAGTTGTAACAGCCTTTGCTCTCAACCACCATGTCCAAGGGGATCCTGCAAGATGCTCACGATTTCGTCCTCAACAACTCACAGTTGATGGAACATGTGGAGATCAACCAGACGGTATTGGTCTCTGGAGAGAAGGGTTCTGGTGAGCAGTCTAGGGTGGTACTGGGCGTTAGTTGTTAACAATGTGTACCAGGTCTCAAACTACTCCTCGAAGCATCTATGCGAGATGCTTTCCATGACTCCTCTGCCAGATCCGACCCACCACTATGCCATCCGGGCACCCGCCAGAACTTCATCGACGAAATAACCAGCTGGGCACATGGTTCCTCACAGCATGCTGAACGCATGCTCTGGATGCATGGCCCTGCAGGAGTTGGCAAGTCAGCCGTAGCGCAGTCTTGTGCCGAGCTCCTCGCCTCTCAAAACAAGCTCGGAGCTGCACTATTTTTCTCCCGTCCAAATCAAAGGAACAAACCAGGCTGCCTCTTCACCTCCATTGCATACCAAATTGCCACTAAATTGGACCCTTATGGCGAGCTGCTCGACCACCTCATCCGGAAAGACCCAACCTTAGTCACCAAATCGATTAAAGAGCAGTTCCAAGACCTCCTCGTGAAGCCTTTACGTCACCTCCGAGTCAACGGGGTGGATGTTGAAGCATGGGCGATCATCATCGATGGCCTTGACGAATGCGAGGGGTTAGAGGTGCAATGTGACATCGTTGAGATTGTCGCGTCTTCGATTCGAGAAGAAACAACGCCTTTCCGTTGGATATTCCTCAGCCGTCCCGGGGTTCACATAGATGGGACCTTCACTGCGAACAACATTCGCTCACTGTCACACCACCTCGAGCTTCCAGTATCCCGCAAGATCGACAATGAAATCACGCTCTACCTAACAGATAAGCTGCGGAAGATACAGCGTAGAAGCGGTCTGCCGGATTCATGGCCTTCTGAACGGGAGATTGGGGCACTCGTGAATCTCGCGGCCGGCCTGTTCATCTATGCAGCCACTGTTATTCGATTTGTCAGTGAGCCCAATTCGCTTGGTCCCATTGACCAGCTGCGTGCAGTTCTTGCTCTCGCCGAAGGTGGAAGAGAGATGACTGACTCGGAGCATCCCTTGTCGAAGCTTGACCTGTTCTACACTCTCATCATGCGAGGCGTTCCCTCCAGGATCCTCCCAAGAATCCAGAGAATCTTACTCGTCTACAGGAACAGTGGCTTTCCTACCATGATCCCCAACGTCCTTGGTCTCTCCGAGGCGCAGTACCGGAATGCCTGTGGCTCTCTACATTCAGTATTGTATCTCGGCCAGAGCCTGAATATTGTTTTCTATCACGCGTCATTCATGGACTTCCTGCGGGATCCAAAAAGGTCCAGGGAATTTCATCTCTACTCATGCCTTAATGATCTTCGCAGAGAACTGTTGGAACGATTGGACACTGTACATTCTCGTGATGTTGGAGGTATTCGAAACGAAAATTGTTTATGATGTGTTAAGCTGATCATTGTTGTCCCAGGCTCCCCGGACAGCATAGTTGACACCGATGTTGCATGTCCCGCTTCCAAGAACATCAACCAATTCATGGTGTACCAGCAAGTGGTCCAAAAGATTTTCGAGCTTTGTTCGCTGTCCCATCCTTTGGACGCATTGACATCGAAGGCTGTGCTCAACTTCGGATTCCACCTGATCCCTAACCTATGGGAAAACGGGGACTGCGTGATCAGTTTGCTGTTTTCTTGGGAACAGTTCAGAAAAAATGTGACTTTCGGATTGATTCGCTATTTCTGTGTCTTTACTTGACTGACCCCGCCATCGCAGATCCCACAAGAATTTCGAAGACGGATCATTAGGCGAACCTATAATCCAATCGTTCTTTTGTGCAGGCCAAAAAGTGTATCCTGGCGCGATGTCTACATTCTTGGGTGTGGGAAGAACAGAGTTGTATGCTGCTGGAGCAACAACCCTAGGCTCTGGCACCTTGTTCCCTATCCCACTTTCTCTGATGTCTTTTAACTGTTCATATGTTCCTTCTGTTCCGGTGTATGACGTCGTCCCAACATACTACGTCTCGAGCTTCTCTCCCCAATATGTTCATGTTGTCAACGCGTTCGAACCCGCATCGTGCCCCTGTTTGCGATGATAATAGCATTGCAAGACAAGGTATCTGCGACTCCGTGCTGTAGGAGAATACTACATGTCATGAATATGGGGCAGCTGTACCAACAATCTAATTAAACACAGCTGCCAGACTACTCGGTGTGTGGGTGCCCCGTCGATCACTGCGGCTTTTCCCCTCCACCTCAAAGAGAGAGAGGAGAGAAAGGAAAGCGAAAGGTCGCGGGTGTGTGTATTCGTATGTGTGCATGTCCAATCCAATGTGTGGTGGCTCTCTAAAAGAAACTGAGACTTTCAAGACCGTAAGAGATCTTTCTGGGCGGGTCCGTGGGGAGCCGAGGTAGAACAACGGCCATAGACTGTCTATATACCTAACTAAAACGGAATATGACCAACACCATAAATTTTGTCGGTGTCCACGGGGCTACGTGTACGCCAGACTGGCACCTCCACACAAACGTGGTGTAACATCTGGTGGTGTCCAGCAACAGGGTACTCATCACTTGAACGCCTCCTGTCCATCACATCTCTTCGCACTGGAGGAGGAGCCTACACCCCTGCGTTCATTGTCTCGTTCTCGCAATTCACATCTGCACGGCTGGGCGAATGTGACGAGCTTCGTCAAAGGGCAAAGGCGACCTCATCAGAATGACTTTCGCATGAAACGAGTCGAATTGGACGCTGACACTGGTTGTTATTCTCTCAGGGAAGTGGTGGATTTCCTCAGCAGTGGAGGACGCGTTGAGGATAGAAAATTAAGGAAAAAGTGTGCACGCAGCACCATAATCTCTCCCAACGCCAGGCTATGTGAAAAAGGACCCGAGACACCTTCATATGATGGGTAGGATGCACCCCAACGGAGTACTACACCTCGAGGAAATCTTCGAAAAATATAATCGGCGGTTACGTGCTCGGCGTCCATCGTGAAAGGCGTCTCCCACTCATTAAGCCTCGCGCTATCGGTGTTCTGGAGAATTTAGGCATATAATCGTGTGCATGGTATTCTTGGTACAGTGTTGGATATCGTTGACACTGATGTACTCCCAATTTCGATGCACTGTTTCTATTGTGTCGGGTAGTTCAGCGGCGAGACCTTGTCACAATTATCGACACACTCGAGGAAAAGATCAAAGAATCCAGCAACCTGAAACTCATATCAGTACTGCCACAAGGACACAACTTACAGCGTTCGGGTACTCACGTCCAATTCCTGCGTGACGAAGCAGTTCTTCCCCTCCCGTCCCCATGACTCTTCTCCACATCGCTTATAATCCCAAACATCAACCACAGTCTCGCCGATACAGTGTGACCCCATATTGAGCTCTACATCAACTCTGTATCTCTTTCCTTTGAACAGATTCGGGTGAGCTAGGTACGCGATTGTGAGCGCGTCATGGAGGGGTGGACCGTCATGGAACCCAAAGACAGATTTGTATGTGGAAGCGAAGAAGGTTATGATCGTGCTGAGAGTGTGACGGAGAGGTGTTGCTGGGGAGGGGAGACGTGCATATGGTGATGGTGTGGACAATGCGGAGGAGAGTGTATTGGTGGTACTGACGGGAGAACTAGAGCCGGAGAGGAGACGGTAAAGGATTTCCTGCGTTGCGATGGCGGTATGCGACACGTTTATCGGTATCATCGTGGTCTTGACCGGTGCATCGAGCACAATCTGTGTAGCATGAGCTGCCAATTCAGAGCGTGTCAGAAACCCATCGGCTAACGATGAAGGACGAAGGGGACTCACGGTCAGTGAGAATGTTGTACTCTGCTACGGCGGAACGGTTCCCCAGGCCAACACCACCACCCATAAACACCAACTCCTCCACTGCACCGCGTTCAATTAGTTCCGGGTAGACACTAACGAACAGTGCGACGTTTGTCATCGGTCCAGTCGAGACGATCGTCACCTTCTCCCCTTGGCCGCGGTTCCACACCTTCCGTACTGCTTGAACCATCCCCTCGAGGGCTCTCACTACTCCATCACCATGTTCTTCTTTCACAAATCGTTCTGAAATTGCGGGATGCTTGGCATCGGGTAGACCCTCGACACCACCCAACCCGTCCTCGCCGTGAATCTCCGGGTCATGCTTCGGGGGAAGTATGAGGGGTTTCGTCGCGCCCGGAAAGACCTTGATGTGCGCTGGGGCACCGTAGGCGTGTAAGCATCGTGCGGCATTTAGGGCCGTGTGCGTGCTTGGTGCATTGCCATGAGTCTTCGGGGTTCGTGTGAGAAGGGATTTTTGGTTGAGCAAGATGATGGACTGTGAACGTACTGTTGATACACCAATGAGGTTTATGTTTGGACAGTGCACGGCAAGAAGTAATGCTATCGCGTCGTCGTGGCCCTATTTTTGGGTGAGGGCCGTGGTCATGATGTCTGGGAAAGAGGTGATCGTACGGGATCAACGTCGAGCCAGACGTTCTTCATCGCGTTTTATGGGTAGGAAGGAAGATTAAGTATCGGGTCAGGATGACATTTTGGCCGGAATGTAATGAGGTTAAACAAGTCGCTGTAAGGTCCGAAGTGAAACCGAGCTTCGGATCGACTCGGGAGCGCCAGAGCCAGCCCCCCAAAGCAGTAAGTAATTGGAAGATTCAGCTCAGCAACTAACTGCACGACTGTCCCGGGTGTTCCCAGTCGATGATCAGTAAATAACCTGAATGATCTCTCAGGGTATCCCCTCTGGCTCCTGGCTGGTGCTGGAGTGACCCAACAATGATGTCAACAGTAACAGCGGGGACGTTGTACACATTGGATATTAATGAGACACAACGAATTTACCCGTGGTGCTAAGGCCTCAAATGTATGTAGTTGAAATGTCGAGGAATTAGGTGCGACACTCACCCGACGAGGTCGACTCATTGGCCTTTGGCTACAGAAACTTGACAAACTCGTGGCCGTAATACTGAACTAACCCCCAGCCAATAGTTAACGCGTTACAGCCTTCCCCACCGCCTCCGACTCATCACCATGACCAGCCAGGTATTTCAAGGGGCTCACGACTTTGTACTCAACAGTCCACAATTCGTAAAAGTCAATCAGACCATCCATGATGCCACCAACGCAGCGAAGCGCGGTACGAAAAGCATCTCTGATAATCTGATTACCAAGGGAAGACAGGCCTCAGCTTCAAGATACTTCTTGGTGTATCCATGCTGGGTGCATTCCATCACTCGTTTGCTCGGTACCTACCACCCCACCTACCATCCTGGCACCCGCCAGGATTTCATCGGACAGATCGTCGATTGGGGAATCGACTAATCGCACAACCCGAAACGCATTCTCTGGATGTAGGGTCCAACTGGAGTCGGCAAATCAGCCGTAGCATAGTCTTGTGCGGATGTCCTGGGCATGAAGAATAAACTAGGAGCCGCATCGTTCTTTTCTCGAACCAACGGAAGGGACGACCCGAACACGCCCTTAAAAAAGTCCATAGTACGGCAGTTCCAAGAACTTCTCGTCAAACCATCACAAGAACTTCATATACGAGGGCATGGAGGAGAGGGTCATCATTATCGATGGTCTCGACGAATCTGCAGACAACAAAACACAATGCGACATAATCGAAATTGTCGCAACTTCCGTTCGCAGCGAAACCACTCCTTTTTCCTGGGCATTTTTCAAATGCGCAGAACCCCACATTGTAGCATCCTTCAAGTCACACCACGTATCCCCATTATCCCTTCGTCCCGAGCTCCCTGTATCCCGAGAGATCGACCCGAAATCAACTGCTACCTGACGCACGAGTTAACTAAAGTTCAGTGACACCGCCTCCCGCAATCATGGCATCCGAGTCGGATCACGAGATTGGGATCCTTGTCGATCCCTCGGGGCTATTCATATATGTGGCCACCATTACTCAGTCCATTAGTGAACAGCTTCCAACCGAACTTCGCAATAAGATCGCCCGGCGGAGCTACCACCCGAGTGTGTATTTGCCCGATGGCAACCATGGAAAGACCCTTACATTCTCGGACAAAGCTTATTACTTACTTGCGCCGTATCTTTCTATGGTTGATTATCTCAGTCGCTCATCTTCTCAGAATGTTCACTTTTGACCTTCACGACCGGCCCTATTTCCGGGAGACGCAAACCTCGCCAATCGTGCATGAGAAACTCGGGATCATGTGGCCCATGTGGCCGAGGGTCGGTCTTATAATAGCCCAGGTTGCAGATGGCGTTCAGAAGAGGATTGTAGTGAAAGATGACAGGGTACTTTGAGATTCCCATGACTATCTATCATGAGACTGCTGGTTACGATTTTGCGGCAGTGACGATCATGGTTCTACATGAGAACATTCTCATGTTCCCTTTCCCGGATTTGTTACGGAGTCGTCGGCCTCTGATTAAAATGGGTCAGTAGTCTTGTTAACCATCGGTGGGATACACCAAATGTTCAAACCGACAAGCGTGAGCATAAAAACGCGCTCTGGTGGTGCCTGGTCGTAACATTTCATGTGTACACTATGTATTGATGAAGTCTTTGGACTCGACGATGACAAATGACAGTAGTATCCTGGACACAGAAACCATGGTGTCTCTGAGAAAAATGAACATAGACGTGGAAATTCGTAAAGACTGCTTTCAGGATTAAACCATGTCCGGAAGCATAGAGTCCTTTGGTGTGAATCTGTGGTTTGGGGGAGGCACCGGGCCTTTCCCATCGAGCCGTATGGCCGTCTCTGTGTGGACAACGACACCAAGCCTTTGAGAATTGACATGCTTGAGCTGACTGGATGGATTTCTCCAGTGGGACCGCCCATCCATTGAAAAACTCTCATTGTGACTACCGCTCCATTCGTTTGTTCCTCCGTCGTTGTCTGCTCGCCGGCGATTGTTCAGCATGGTGATGAACGAGTTACTGTATCTGAGCAGAACGTAAGCTGACGACAGTCTTCCAAGTCGACCGATTACTCACAGTTTGCCTAAAACGTAGCCTCTGTTGAAGTCATCAGTACGGTTCTACTTCTAGACAGAGTTTACTCACGGGCATAGGAAGTAACTCGTTTTCTGAAAGAGCACATCAGGCAAAGGGTGTGACGTATTCGGTTATGACTTACTGGAGGTGCGATGGGCCCAAGGACAGTGGTTACCAGGCTAGCCATTGCCACCATTGCTTTATTCTCGTTGAACACAAAGCAGAAATTAGATGAAATGTGACAACAGAAACTTACCACTGGCTGTGTTCGTCTCGATGATTAAGATTATCAACCGCTTCATTACTGTCGGTTTCTCCGTCTTTGAAGTGAGCCGTTTGGATGAGAGCAACTACGCTGAAAGGTCAGCATTTCCCAAATCAAAGTCACGAATGGAGGCGTACAAAGTAAGTCATCGAGCAGGCAATAAAAGTATCGGCTATCGCACTGCATATAGACCATACCTACAGACAGTTACATTAGTCGACCCCGCAGAATTCGGCCAAATGCTCACAATCGTGAAGCCATGAGACATCTCGTTCCATCTCTCAATTGTACCAAGTGTTTGATTCTAAGATGTCGCAGTTAGAAAATACTCTTGGCGCAGGATAACTTGCACATACGACGATACCAATACCGAAACCTCCCACAGCCTGACCAACAACAGCCTGCCATCAGATGAATCAACCTCCGCCCATCGCAAGGCGAACCTATCATGTTAAACTTACAACGCCAATGAGCAATGTGGGTATCTTCCATCCACTCAAATAATATATCCTCCAACAGTACACTCCCTGCGAAATGAGTGCGATGACCGAACATATAATGGGCGAATCAATGTTGGCGAGGTAGTATTCGCCGAGCTTCCGAACGTCCCCATATCCATAGACAAACCAGTGGAACCCGTCCGCGATTGTCATGACTGTCTGTGCAGTTTCTAATATAAACTGGATATGGACTTGAGTACGCGTTAGTCCTTGCCGGGAGTGATACAACGGGACAGGTTCTTAAAGCCCACCTAGGTTTCTCAACCACCGCAAGTCATTACGGAAATTAGTACAATAGTTATCTTGAGATGTAACAGTCAGTCAGCATTCGTCGATCACAAAGAACGGTGGGTTTGATCGCACAATATTGCAAGGTCAGAATTCCGAAAAGGTAGCCGTTGAGAACTATCCCTAGAAACTAACAACCGAATAAGCACTCGCGTTGGATGAGAATCCAAGTTTTAAAACGATCACCAACCGGAGCCCCGGTACTTAGAAAAGTACCGCTATTTCAGCTCATGGAGTGCTCCGCACGATCTTTATACTCACAGATCACCAATGTGACGAGGAAGAGGGGGCAATGGCTCAGACATTGGTTGGAGAGGAGAATCGGTAATGCTATCCTATTTTCAATTCATTTGTTCTTATACAGACTTACAGAATCATCTACTCAAACTGCTGTCATGATATCAATCGCTTCAATTGGGGCTCCCTCCAAATTCACCTTGTTTGACATCCTACACCTCGCGATGTTATCGTGACACGAACGAATGTCTATTTTTGGCACAACTATGTATGTTTGCTTCCATAAAATGGCATATCTCCGAACGAGTGCGGCACCCATGGGACAAAATGCGCATACTGGGATTTTGAACTTGAACAGGCACCTCTTCAGCACAGCAGGTGCAGTAGGAATGATGAACAGTCAGCGAAGTGATCGAAGGCGCCTACTTCAGGGGAGACGATTGAATGGCACACATGAGCAGCGCGCATCCTATCACAGTCGAGTTATTTTAAACAGGTGTTTCACCTTTTCACAACCAAGCGGTAATGATCAAGTTGTGCCTCTATACAGGAGTCCAAGATCCCTATGACTCCAGGACAAGTGTGAGTCTTTCCGGACATACCCAGCAAGGGGATCTGGAAACCATTCTGGCATCAGTGCGGATTGACCCCTTACTAATCTGGAGAATGGCGGCGTCGGAGCGTCGCTCTCGACTACAAAAGACCAATGGCATAACTGATGTTAATTGCTCGTGCCTTGGGCTCCTCCGGAACCACAACTGCTCAAGCTTTCTGCTTGGCGTCTTATTTCAATTTGGGCACATCGGTTGGGCGCGAAGGGGTGACATGTTCGAAAATGATCGCACAAATACGGTCAACCCCGTACTCACAGCTTAAGGGGTTCCTTGTGGTCACGAGTATTACAGCTGTCCAGAGAGAAAACCCAGCTATACGTGATCTAAAGCCTAGAATGATAACAGATTGCGGCGATTAGCAACTGCCTTGTTGCGAAGCAATAGGGGTTACATACTCCAAGATCTCCCCTACATCTGCTTCAGCGCGTCAAAGGAGACTGACACGTCCTGCTGCACCATGAGAATGTAAGTATCCATGCAATGTTCAGAGGTATTGCCTTGCCACGTGCCCATGTAACCACAATTGACTCTGATATTTGGAGAGGTGAGAGTAACATACAGTTGGTGTATCGGGTACGAGTGGCATATGTTCATGCAGTGTATTGCAAGCCCGGACTGCGTCGGTGTGGTCGAGCGTGGTCGCGATTCAGAGCCGAAGGCTAGCACCCTGCAAGGACCTCTTCTTGTACCGAACATCAGGCTCCAGACAAGGGTAATTGCGCTCAGCTTCAGCCTTTCCTAAACCTTTTCTTGTCAAGCACCCTTACAGAAATCCGGGCGCGTGAAAGCAATGTAGGGAAGCGGTATATGCGGAGAGTATGATCGCCATTGATTGCGCCGACGGATACATTGAAGACTACAGCACGATTCGAAATTACCGACGCCATTGCAAGTCGAACCCTTCTACCGGGCTATCCTTATCTTATCGACCCCCTCTCGCAGCGCTTTTCATATTTAAACTTGCGCTCCTATTAAGCTGTTACTTGTGCCTCCCCTGTGTCAAAGAGAACAATCGCACGCTGCCCGACGGGCGAGCCCAGGATGCTTATCTGCGCCATAGCCATCCGAAAGAGGAACCAGTGCCGCCGACAGTCTCTCAACAGGATTATTCACTCACACGACCAAGGCAGTTCGTTTCGTTGGAGAACACAATTTGCCTGGTCCCATTGATCGACTAGGCGTAATCCTTTTGACCTTGCCAAAGAGTGGAAAGTTGAGTCGGAACATCCGTTGGCAGAATTCAATCTTGAGTATCCCATATCGTCAGAGCATCTCCTCAACAGTTCCCTATACGATTCGAAGAACGTTTGCTGTTGAAAAGTGCTTGCCTGCTGCTTCTTTAACCTTCACCACTTCTCCGAGCCGCAACTTCGGATTGCTGATGGGTCTTTCTCTCACTTGTCACTCATGGAGTCCGTGCAAAATGCCGAGATATTGAGGTCGCTCTGTACCTGTCTGAGGGACGTACAAACTAGTAGCACGATGGGGTCATGGGTCATTAGTGCAAGGACTGCTGCAAGGACTTTTCTTGCCATACTAGTTTGGTTTGTCCTCCGGGGACTTCAATTGGTAACAACCTCCAGCTGGTTGGCAAGTATCTGGAATAACTGCCTCCTGGTCCTGCCACCGTTTTTTCTCCGTCAATAGATGCCCACTGGCTATGGATCCTCGAGCATAGGACATCTTCACAATTATGGCTCCGGAGACGTTGAAAGAAATGTAGTCCTGTGCCTTTGATATGCCATATCCCCTTTGGTGATGATATGGCCGTAGATTCTAACCAAGCTTCGTGATATGATCATTCCGCGGCGGCCGAAGGTAGACCCATATGAACCATGGTTCTTTAATACAGGAGGAAATAGTTGTTCGCCAAGGGACCAACGGTAGTGGGTGGGTACTAACGCCCTTGTCCCGCCATTCTCGACTTTGTGTAAAATGTGAAAACTTCTCGAAAAAGGCGGTGCTTTTGATAAAACGTAACTCGACTTAGGTGACTCGAGGTCTCGCGAGCGCAAATGTCAGTTCATTATGGCAGGACCCCAGGTCCGTGACGCCGACCTGTCAACTACTTGTTTGCATATAAACGAACGCAGACGATGGATATCAGATTGAACCCATGGGGAAGAGTACAGCAACTCGAAAATGATAGGAGTTTCGGCATGGCAAAAGTCAGGGCGCACAGCCATTCGCAGAATATGAAGCGATCAGATATACCCTCTTCCAATATACGACAATTTTGAACGGCTTCTCTGGACAGGGCACCCGATACACCATTTCCAAACGTCACGGGAACCCAGCATTGTCCTAACAGGGTGTCATGGTTCCAAGAGGGGTAACACGTATTTCGGGTTTTGAAAGCCATGCTGATATAGGTACCACCACACAATATCTGACGGTTGCAGAAAGTCCACGGTCTGCGGCAAGTAGTGAGCGTGAACCATAGCGCCGAGGACAGCTTGACAGATGATGATAATCTAGCTCTGATTGGGTCCCCACAATTGGCACGGGTTGATTGATGGTCGATACGGATGGAACATCCAAGGGATAGCGGAAGGGTGGCAGCGTGAAATTAGAGCAATATGCAAGATCAGCATACATAATCCCAAATGATAACATCACCTAATCCCTATAGAGGATGCAGGTTATTCCAATCCCTAATCTCAGCCAGACTTCCGCCAGCAGCCTTCTCCACACCCTTGTACATTTTCTCAATCTTTGACTTCCTCCTCCCCTCGTTTGCGTCCTCTTCCTCTTCTTCATCATCTGCACCGCCCCTTTCAGCACCCGCGCCATAGTTGACCATAAACTCCGCCACGAACTTCGCAATGTCCTGTTCACCCACTTCGCAGAATGCTCGTGCACCCCATCTCCATTCGTACATTTCTCCAAGGTTGTTGCCCATACCATCGTTATTCGCGTCACCACCAACCTTCCCTCGTGCACGTTTACGGCCTGCACCGGTAACCTCACCAGCGATTTGTCGGTCGAGGTAGCCCTGGCGCAGTAGTTGTGATAGGTAGTCGTCGATTTTCATTGACCGGTGGGTGGATATTGACGTGAAATGGATTGGTGAACGACTAGGGGTAGATGGGAGGCCGAGTTCTTTTAGTTGATTTCGTAGCACACCTTTAAAACATATATCAGTCATGCATAATTTGGAGCAAAGCTGGGTTTGAGAATACTCACGTTCTTGAATCATCTTTCCGTTCACCAGAATTAGGGCCAGTATGACATATAGGACGCCCAAGGCGCCTAATTGGTCGTTCTGGCTCCATGAAAAAATGGAGCCTTGAGTGCGGGGATGCCGTTCAATGTTGTCATCCCAGTCATCGTCATCGTCCAATAACAGTTCATCGCCTACGCCAGCACCACTGCCGGCGCCAAAGAATTCACCAGAGCTGAAATCAATGACGGCCTCCTCTTCAAGAATCTCGGCGTCGGTTTTGTTCGCTAGCTCAATCAGCCTGGAATCCAATGTTGAGCGGAGGATGTACGTCTTTGAGCCAGTTGCTGTAGCTGTACGACAGGAAAAAGCTTCGAGTTAGTGCTGCGCCTTGCAGGGATGAAAACATTCCCACCTTTCTTCTTCCCAGCGGCTGCCCTCCTTGCCTCCTCAAGTTCATCATCTCCCTGTGTCGCCTGAGTCCCGGATCCCGACTTCTTTCCCTTCCTACTTTCTGCAGCTGCCGCGGCTACTTCTTGATCCAAGCCCGCTTTTGACGGCAACTCTTGAAGCTGTAGCCCAAATGTTGATTCGAGTATCACTTGGGCCTTTTGAAAGACCGCATTGAAGTATCTCGAACTTTGCATTACTATCAAAGTTAACCCAGTCAAGTAAGAAGCCTATAGCAAAAAGGGAGCACAAACCTTTCTTGTTGATATCTTCACGCTTCAAAGGCATCCGCCTTGCCTCGTGGAACAGCGCTAGCCGGACGAGATCATTGGCTTTCTGTGTTACGGCCTACGAGACGCTATGATAAGAGGACTTTTGTCATTATCAAACTTTGACGAAAGCTCACGTTGTCGCCGCCATCTTCTCCGTCGTTCTCTGAGCCCTCGCCTTCGACATCGACTTGGATCTCCTCCCCTTCTTCATCGGACTCTACGGGTGGCCGTCTATTTGCTTGGGAGCGTGAAGGACCCGCACGTTGAGATTGGGTATATGTCTGTCGTTGTGATTGTGGAGGTAGCCTACGCGCTGGCCTTGTCATTTTTCAGGTTGCTAATCTCTGGGCTAATGTATAACGGAAACACGAGAGATATTAAGGTGTGACGCGACGCGTTTGCGTCACTGTCACATAGTTAATGGTGGTGTGACAAGTTCTACGTAGTTAGTTCACTGGTTCAGAATCGATGACAATTTCCAACTTCAACCCACGATCAACCATATAAAGTCCTTCCCCACATACAACCGCCCAAAAGACCTCGGTCCTTGGTCAAAACATCCCCGTCTTGGGATTCACCGTTGGTCACCGCCAATTTGTGGCTCCGATCAAAGTCAGGAGGCGGGCATGCATGGTGAAATACAAGGGACAATGCTTCTGGTGGAAGGGTGTATATAGGAGACTGGACTGCATTCGGTCGTTGAAGGAGGGCAATCCGCTTCTCAGAGTCTTTTCTGATGAGGACATCCACGCGCTTAACCTCATCGTCGATCTGAACAAGAGAATGGTATTTTTGCTCAGGAGTTTCAAGGGTTATATCAGGATGGGGCAGGACCCGGTGACAACATGGACAGAGTGTACGTTCTGTAATCATTGATTGATGGTGACAATAGTTTAGGTCTGACATTCTTTATCATACATGACTGAGAGTACATCAAGTATATGCCGATCATCCCACTCTTGGGCGGAATTAGTTGACTGAACTCCACTCTTCCACTCTCCTCGTTCCTGGACAGCCTTTGGTTGGGGGTGACGAAAACTGCGTCTCAACAAACACCTTCTCGACGCCGGCCTGTCGCGTGTCAAAAGCTTGGTACAGTTTAGCCATGTCCTCCAAAGGCACACGGTGGGTAAGGATCCTGTAGAACATCAGCAAAATGGTAGTGAATGAATGGATGAGACGCTCACATTGTTGGATCAAACTTTCCTGTTAGGATATAATCGTTCAAAAGCTCGTTCCAGTATTTTTGTACGGGCGCTTGACCGTTCCCAATCAGCCTGTCCTTGTGTCAGCTTTACCTCCGTGTCAACAGCCCCACTGCACCTACCGAATTCCCTTCTCCATCAATGCTCCCAAATTAACACCATTCGCAAAACCTGCATATGCAGCAATGACGCCGCACCGTCCCATCTTACGGACGGAAAGAAGCATCTCGTTCAATGTCTCCGGGACGTCCGTCTCCATCATTAGCATTTTTTGGATTTTGTGCGTCCACGTCTTGGGTTCGTGGAAAGTCCCTGAGGTAATCTTTTTCAGCGCCACAGTCTGTGTAGTGGAAACGTAGTCGCCTTACCACAATCAAGTGCAACGTCGACTCCGCTTGGAACTAGTTCATAAATCCGTTTCGGAATATCCTTGTGTTCCGAGAAGTCGATCGTCTCGACTCGTAATTTTTCCGCGGCTAATGCTAGCCGCTCTGGGACGGCATCTATGCCAATAACACGAGAAGCACCCTTTAGCTTGGCCCATTGCGCAGCGTACATCCCTATGGGTCCCAAACCCTGCGTATGCATATGAGGGACCGCAAGAATCATATCATCGACATTGAACTTACCCAGATGGCAACGACGTCTCCAGGGGAAACGCCGGTGTCAACCACACAGTGATAGCTGGTAGGCACAACATCGGACAAGTACAGCGCCCTCTCATCAGGAACGTTGTCTGGTATGGGTAACAAATTTACATCTCCCTTGGGAACACGGACGTATTCCGCCTGACCACCAGGGAATCCTCCCGCAAAATGGGAGTACCCAAAGAACCCAGCGTCACGCTGGCCATACATCTTTTGCTGGAGCCTGAATTGCCACAGTCAATTTGGCGTCTCCGTGCCAGGGTGACGAACTCACGAGGAATTGTTTGTGTTGTCGCAAAAGGATGAGAGTTTCTCCTTGCAATAGCGACAACTACCACACGCAATCTGGAATGATGCGACTACCCGTTGTCCAGGACGTAACCTGGATACTTCAGGTCCAACTTTATCCACTATTCCCATAAACTGCCTCAGAGTGTCAGAATATTTTGTCCCCCCCGTCGTTTAAAACGACTCACCTCATGTCCCAGGATATCCCCCTTTTGCAACGTCATAATCTCCCCGTGGTACCTGGTCCCACCACCGGTTAGCAGTCGCAGCGATACTAATCTGAAACAGATCGCACAGATGTAAATCTGAACCACAAATCGTCGTCCCAGTAACCCGGACAATCACGTCCTCTGGCTCGGTGATCTCAGGAATGGGAGCATCCACCATCCGAACGTCCTTCTTGCCGAACCACGCTAACGCACGCATGGTTCCACCATCGGCGCGATGTTCGTATTCGGGATGGACCGTTGTTTCAACTGGCCCAAGATACTGAGATGCATTTGAGATATTTGTTCGTCAGATAGAATAGGGGGTGCCTGTATGATACGTACATCTTGAACTGCGTTGGATGCTGCTTGCATGATAGATGTTCGTGATATAGTTGAAATTAAGAAGTGAGGAAAGCGGGGGTGGCTTTAAAGGTTTGGCGAGGGGGTGGAGGCACTGGAGGGTGTGATGTCATGCATTGTCATTGGTATATTTCCGGCGCCAACATTTATATTGGGCATATCAATTGCGCTGTGTGGGTTTTAGCTGTAATTGTGGTATAAGCAACGACAGGCGGGCAGTATGGGCAACACAACATGCTTCCCATTAGGGACCCTTTAAATGAGAGGCGATCTGCACGATGCGTTAACTACAGAAGACCTAACATATTCTAACCCACTCTTCGACGTCTTCTGAAGGGTGAAAAACATGCGACGCCAGGCGGTTTCGCTTCGGCTTGCTGTTTCATTAAGAGATGTTGCTTGGATGAAGACAGCGTGTTCATAGGTCAGTCCGAGAACCAGGACCTAAGGAATACGACGGCATCGGTCCAAAACGCAACAGCTTACCGGGGGTGAGACAGCTGAATATTGAATGGTGGAGTACATTTTAGATTTGTCATGGAAAGCAGTGATTTAAGTGCCCTCTCGGTGAAGATAGGTCTTGTAAATCAGGGGCGATTTCCTCCAAGTGCCAGAGATAATGGTCAATTACAGATGGCAATGAAAATGTAGGTACATCTGGATAAAATGGAACAAGAAGGATGGTATTGTGGGTATACCCACATTAGCAAGACTACCCGAAACCCGGCACTACGAAAGAGCAAAAAAGACGATGACAGGAAGAGAGGGACAAGCATGCAGGCCGCATGTGAAGAAACGCTATAGAGGAGTTTAGAAAGGTAGCAGAGCGTCTTGCTGTCCACCGTCTTCGCGCGATGACAGGTGGATAACATGACCATCACATAAAGGGGTTGACTCATGCCTCCTGAGTCTGAGCCACAGAGGCCGCAGCGACGCCTCCGAGGGCTCCTTCCTTTCCTTCCCCGTGGTCGGCGAACAATGCCAGACGATCTGCTCCTCGTCTCGGCAGCTCATCTACATCCATTGTCGAAACGCCAAAGAGATCCGTTTCCAACTCTTTCAGTTGTTGCAGAAATCCTGAGTTTGGTGATACCTGTGGCCGGGCTCGCAAGACCTGCCCGAGTGCTGCTTTGAGTGACATGCCGTGTTTCTTCATGAGATAACCGGTGACCACAGTGGGAGAGCGGGAGACACCAGCAGAACAATGGACGAGGATCCTCCCGCGGCCCTTATTGGACTGCAAAGCGAAATCGATGATGTTAATAGCAGCATCGACAGTAGAAGTGATCGACGATGAGGTGGAATCGTTTAAAGCAAGTCGATGGTAAGTCACACCGTCAACCTTTGGTGATGGTGTAATGCCAACGCTCAGGACATGGTTTATTGAGTTGGAGGTCAGGAATGAAGAGGATGAGGCTGCGGAGCAAGGCCCAAGGTAGAGGGCGGATGGAATAATGGTGGAGACTGCATCTGATGACTGCTTGGGCGCCGCCTGGGCCTTGCGTTTTGGCATGGTCGAAGTCGTCAACGAAAGAACTATTTTAAACTCCGCGACGCGACTGCACATAAATACTCCTGTCGGAGCAACCGTACACGCTCAAACCAGTTACTTCACTTGACTCAGACATAACACTTTTCGCGTATGGAGGAATATAAGCACGACGACTTTGAAGTCGTGCACACCGTTGACCTTCTCGGAAGATATGAGAATTACGCCACAAGGACAAGGATATAGTGACAGTTCGTCTGATCATGTCCCTAGATATCGCACCGTGCTCACTTCGCAATCCTCAGTACACATTTCTTGCGTAAGTCAGTGACCCTGGATGATCCGAAAGAATTTAATGTATTGTAATCTCTCGTCTGACCAACCCCACTCACTCAATGTTCTCAACCATTGTCCCGCAGAATGGAGTTGGCAAACAAATTCATGAGCGACGGCTGCTCTGGTAATGCTTACACTCTATACTGAGCACGAAGGTCGCAAGTGGGTGCTCACCTCTCTGTCCCTGAGGTGCATTACAGCACGACAGGTCTCCTGCGTAATTATCGCTTGCTTACCAGCGAGTTGTCCTAAAACGGATGATCCCACTTCTTTCTCGGACCTTCAAGTCATTCATAGCTGGGATTGGAAATGTACTCATGTACCCATCAGAAGCGTGGATCAAATTGTGGGGATACCTACATGGCTGCGTGGGGAATTGGATAAATTGGCATATTTAACGTGGCCCTGGTCTAGATTAACTTCCTTAGCTGCTACCGTGATCATGTAGTTGTCTCTGCCATTCATAGGTGTACTACTGAGGTCAACGACATACAGCGCCCTCGCACTACAAAATAAGTGTTAGGTCGACCGCTCACGGGGACCCGAACAATCAATGAAATGCAACTGCATTCGAGAAGATACGCTTCTGTTCCATCTCAAGGAGTAAGAATTAGAATAATCCGGCATGCCCCTGTCTACGTACTTTCTGCCAGGGGGGGACTATATATCCTGCCATGACATCCTCCCGTAGCTCCAGGTGCCATAAAATATTCTCTAAACCGTGAGTCTCGTACTCCCTTTCTTCTAAGCCTCCATCAACACCCATAGTCCGTCTTCCACCAGATGTCCGGTGACGTTAACTTTGCCTGCACAAGTGGAGGCAGGCAAATAGCCCAACTCCTCAGGTGGGGCGATAGAATCGCCAGTCGAGGAGGTTTAGGCATCTGGCACGTCGGCACCAATGCTTGGAAAGCCTTTGCAACGAGGTCACAGTACAATGTACTGGCCGCAGACTGCACGCGCGCTGCTGTCGATCTCCGATGGGGAGTCCAGTCCCGCATTTCAACCAGGAAACGTCAGGTGTGATACTGCCCAACCCACTGAAGGATTTGTCTTAACCACAAATGGATGCTTGGTACAAACTTCTTGCGTACGGCACCATCCTTCAGGAATGTGTTAACAGGGTAGAACTTCCTCCGTGCTATTCCATCAATTGATTATCAAAAGTATGTTTGTCTCATTGTCGTTTTGACCTCAATAATGCTGACTTGGATTTGCCTTGGGTGTGTGCTAGAATGCAAAAAGGGGCCAAAGCAGCCAACAATGTAAGCCTCATGGATCCTCAAGGACTCTTGAGAGCGGGGCTATTCGAGCCTCTGAGGTTCATTGATGTACACAAGTCATGGAATTCTTTAACTGATAAACCTGGTCACTGTCAAGTAGCACAAGAGATCATGGAATTGTGATTGCGTGGGGACAAGAAGTGGTAACCTGTGGCTCACTGAAACGCCTGCAATTTGGTCTTTCCGCGAGTTTTGTACCTGGTTAATGGACCTGAGTGGCTCGAAGATACACGTCTAGATCATGGTCCTAGTGTTCACTAGTTTCATTTGAACAGCGAACATTGAAAAGGTCTTGGAAGCAATTGCTTTACCCCACATCGCCAGCATTTTCTCGAAAGATTTGAAAGATACATGTATACTGCATTTTGTTCAACAGAGAAAGGTCATACTACTTTTAGCATGATCCGACTGAAGAGTGGTTACCTCTGTCAGAAGCAAAAGACTAGCGAGCATGGCCAAATACAACGACTGCTGAGCTCCGGAACTGACAAGGGGGAACCAGGAGCTTGAAACAAAAAGGGAAGAAAATAAAGAGGGATATAGAAACAGAGCTGGGAAGTTTTAGCTACGGTCAAAGGACATGAAAATTGTCGAGTATTTTTGAGGGGCGCAAAGTGCACCGTAGATTGGTTATCCCTACAACATGCTATACTCTCATTTACATAGGAGTAAAACTACGATTATGAATGAAAACTTCAGAGGGAGAGGATAGTAAACGGAAGGTAATTAAGCTAAAAGAAGGTGAGAAGTGTAAATAGACAATAAGACAACGAGAAGGGAATCATGAAGGGAGTTTTGAAAAAGATTCATCTACAATATTAAAGTGGTGCGGAAGAGGGGGGGGGGCGGGACGGAGGGGGGTGTGGGCCATGAGACAAAACTACTGAAAATTTAGCAAAAATCACGAGACAAAACTACGGAAATACGAGTACACAGGACAAAAGACAGACTACAGACATAGCACAGGTGACAAGGGAAGAAATGGAGAAAATGAAGACATATAGATACGATGAGGAGAAAGTTCAAGGGACATGAATTACATCTCCCAAAAGTGGCGATAGGCGATTCGACAATGGGAACTCCGACAGATGATTATTCGACCTTGAGATCAATGTGAGGTGACGCGAGGTTGCCGTTTTCACGAGCAACCGATCGTCAATCTCTACACCGACGGAGGAAGCAGAGTACTGGCAAGCACTATAACTATTGCCACTGTTTCGAGAACCAATGGGTTTTAGTACCATATCCTCTGAAAACGTAAAAACGTACCATCCGATCTTGGAGAACACGTCGTTGATGGTAACATGATGCCCGTAGCTGGTAGCACAGTTACGGTAAAGTTTGCCTAAGAATTATGCATGGTTAAGTGGAGCCTGTTTGTTTTATCTAGAATCCTTTAAGAGGGAGATAATAATTTCAACAACAGCAGTCTCACAGTAATGCATCTGAGCGGACCAAGGTGAATGAACCTGACTACAGATGACTTCTGATGCTGATATTTCACCTCCGCAAACATCTTCCCACCAAACGTTGGTAACAGTGCATGTACCACGGCAATGAATACCTAGGCGACGCCGCCGGTACGATTACTAGGCTGACAGAGTTAACGCTGAGGACGAACCCTCGACTTGGTCTTTACCAATGATAGCGCTGGAGATCGACGCTCTGGGTTGCAAAATGAAGACCGCATCCTCCTCGCGGTTTCCTCTTGGCCATGGCAAGTACCACCTGAACACACGATATGATGGGTAGAATATCTCCGACTCCAACGAAATCGACTCCGTGCTATCCGCGCGGTCATACTTTACCATCTTGCCGTCAAAGGAGCATGAGACCACACTGGCGGTTGGAAGTGCGACATATCCCTATCACACAGTTCAAAAAATTCATGGTTACGACTCAAAGTAACTCACAGCGGATGCGGGAAGGGTCATCGTAATCCCAGTGGGGGCAGGGATAGTGGTAGTTCAGTAGTGAAGGGCCGCACGGTCGTGGTCAAGGATTTGGTAGTAGTGGAGGACCTCTGTAGTTAAGGATGTAGTAGTGGTAGTGCCACCATACCTCCACCTGGCGCAATCCACATCAGAATGAGGATAAGTGCTGTACCTCCTGAGTTCACCTTAACCCAATCGGTTGAGTGTGGAATGGGAAGGAGATCCGCCAGGTACATTGCGTTGAAAGAGGATCCCATGGGGCTACAGGCTCGAAGCTTATCATGATGGCAAGTGCACTTGCGCTGAGGAAAGGTGCTTTCTAGGATTGTCTTCGAATCCAATGGTAGCAATTCGCAAACGTTCAAAAGTGGGATGAATGAGAGGTGATCTTCACGTGAGTTAACTGCCGAAGACCTGGTGTGTTCTAACCCACTCTTCGGCGCCTTCCGAAAGGTGAAATTTATGGGATGCCAGACACAGTTTCGCCTCGTGTTTCATTCATCAAGAGATGTTGCTTGAATGAAGATAAGTAGCGTGTTCAAAGGTCCGTCCGAGAACCGGGAACTACAAGGAATATGACGGCATCGGTCTGAGACACAACTTACTGGAGGTGAGATAAGCTGAATCGAGGAGTGCAGGTTGGACTTGTCACGGAAAGCAGTGATTTAAGTATCCCTCTCGGTGAAGATAGGTCTTGTAAATCAGGGCCGACTTCCTCCAAGTGACAGAGATAATGGCCAATTACAGATGGCAATGAAAATGTGGTTCATCCAGGTGTAATGGGACAAGAAGGATGGGATTGTGGAGATTCCCACATTAGCAAGACTACCCGAAACCCGGCACTACGAAAGAGGTAAAAATCCGACGATAGGTAGAGAAGGACAGAGATGTCAGGCCATGTATGAAGAAACGCTGTAGAGGAGTATAGAAAGGTTGAAAAACGTCTCGCTGCCTCGACCGTCCTCGCGTAACGGATAGGAGGTGGATAACATGACCATCACATAAAGAGGTTGACTCATGTCTGAGTCTGAGTCACGGAGGCCGCAGCGCCACCTCCGAGGGCTCCTTCCTTTCCCTCCCCGTGGTCGGCGAACAATGCCAGACGATCTGCCCCTCGCCTCGGAAGCTCATCTACATCCAATGTCGAGACGCCAAAGAGATCCGTTTCCAGCCCTTTCAGTTGTTGCAGAAGACCTGGATTTGGTGATACCTGCGGCCGAGCTCGCAAGACTTGCCCGAGTGCTGCTTTGAGCGACATGCCATGTTTCTTCATGAGATAACCCGTGACCACAGTGGGAGAGCGGGAGACACCGGCAACACAATGGACGAGGATCTTCCCGCGGCCATTATTGGATTGTAAAGCAGAATCGATGATGTTAATAGCGGCATCGACGATAGATTTGGCCGACGATGAGGTGGAATCGTTTAAAGCAAGTCGATGGTAAGTCACACCGTCAACCTTTGGTGATGGTGTAATGCCAACGCTCAGGACATGGTTTATTGAGTTGGAGGTCAGGAATGAAGAGGATGAGGCTGCGGAGCAAGGGCCAAGGTAGAGGGCGGATGGAATAATTGTGGAGACTGCATCTGATGACTGCTTAGGCGCCGACTGGGCCTTGCGTTTTGGCATGTCCAAGTGGTCAAAGGAGGAATGATTTTGAGCTCCAGGACGGCATCTCCTAATTACTCCTAATTTAGACTCCGCGACGCGACTTCACATAAATATCCCTGCTGGAGCAATCACTCACGTTGACTCACCCAGCATCCTAGTATACGCTCATGCCAGTTACTTCGCCTGACTCAGACATAACACTCATGGAGGACATGGAGGAATATAAGCACGAAGACTTTGAAGTCGTGCGTACGGTTGGCCACTTCGGAGGATATGAGGAGCTGCGCCACAAGGACAAGGATATAGCGACAGTTTGTCTGATCATGTTCCTCGAAATCGCGCCGCACTCACATTGTAATCCTTAGCACACACGTTTCTTGCGCAAGTCGTTGACCCCGAACAATCCGAAAGAACTTAATGCATTGTAATTTTCAGTCTGACCAACCACTCACTCAATTTTCTCAATGATTGTCCCGCAGGGTGGCATTGGCGAGCAAAGTCATGAGCGACGGCTGCTCTGGTACTGTTTACCCCCTATACGAGCACGAAGGTCGCAAGTGGATGCTCTTCTCCGTTCCTGAAATGTACTACAGCGCAACGGGTCTTCCTGCATAATTGACACTCTGTTACCAACGAGCCGTCCAAAGTGGACGACCTCACTTTTTTTCTTAGAGCGTCTCGTCAATTATAGCTAGGGTTGGAATGTATCCATGTATCCATCAGAAAGATGTATTAAATACGTGTTGGGTCTACCAAACTTGTGGATCCGAAAATCATGAAATGCAACCGTGTTCGAGAAGATGTGCTTCTGCTCCATCTCGCCCGTGTTCATGTTAAACCTTCATGTACGCTGATTTTTTCCTGTGGTGTCTGAGGGGCGGCACTCTTGACTCAGTGAAAGAGGTGGAATGCTTTGTTTAAGCTCCTGTCTACTTAAGTTCTGCTGGAAAGGTCCTATATATCCTGCAGGGTTGGCGGATGGGCTGAGAGCCGAAGAGTCGAAGAGCGGAGAAGAGGATAGTTTCCTTTCTCGAATTGTTTCTATTCTCGGACAGTAGTCGATCATCCCTCATCTCTCTCGAACTAAAGATAGTGTCATTTATTCTTGGGCGCTCGTCACCGTAGACTAGATCAAAACGGACATGCGTAATCGTAGGCTATGGTAGAATCTCCCTGCGGCTGACTGAAACTAGATACGATCGTATATTAGTTATTTGTTGTAGACTTAGGACAACCAACTTTGCTTTCCCTCTATTGTCATCCACATCCCTTATTCCTCGGCGACTCTCCTGCTCGAACTTGGCAATCCTTCCCACAACCCCGGCACGACATCCTCGTGTTCAAGAGTACCAGAAAATTATTCCCCAGTCGTGAGTCTCATTCTTACTTTCTTTCAAGCCTCGACTAATGCTCATAGTCCGTCTTCCACAAGATGTCCGACGACGTCACATTTACCTATTCAAACGGTGGCAAACCAATAACCCGACTCCTCAGATGGGCCGATAGGATTGCCAGACGAGAAGGCCTTGGCACCTGGCACATCGGCGCCAGAGCTTGGAAAGTCTTTGTAGCGAGGTCAGAGCACGCTGCACTCCTCGCAGACTACACACACGCTGGTGCCGATGCCGGACTTCCAATTGGACTCCCAAATTTCAACAAGGAAGTGTCAAGCATGGTACTGCTCGATCTATCGAAGGCTTCGTCTTAATCACAGCATGGATGGTGGGCATGAGCTTCTTGGCGGCATCATCCTTCAGGAGTGCATTAAGACGGGAGAACTTCTATTTCATCAGTTGATTATCAAAGGCGTGTTTATTTCATTGTCGTTTGACCTCGATCATCCTGGTTTATATTGGGGCTGCTATCGCGCACCCGTTTCTAGTAGCTAGTCTATTGCAATAAATGTTGATTTTTTTTTAAAAAAAATCCTGACTTAGATTTGGGATGCTGCGTCCCAGAATGAAAATGGGGGCCGAAGCAGGCTACAAGGCAGGCCGCAAGGATGCTCAAGGATTCTTGAGAGCGGGGCTGTTTGAACCTCAGAGGTTCTTTGATGTATACACGTCGTGGAATCCTCGGACAGGGGAATACGGTCATAATGAGGTAGCCCGGGAGATCATGGAAATTGCGAATGCGTGGGGACAATAAACGTTGTGCAGCTTGTCTGAATATAATCCTCAGGTGGTAGAACCGTGGCTTTCTAAAACAGCTGCAATTTGGGGCTTTCTGCGCGTTTCGGACGTGAATCGTGAACCTGAGCAGCTCGAGGGGTACACTTCTGGATCGTGGTCCTGGTATTCGTTAGTTTCCTTCAATACCTTGGAACGTTGGACGATAGAATCGCTTTACGAGCATTTTTCTTGAAAGAATTGAAAGATACATGTATTCCGCTCTTTTTTATTAGATAGAGAAAAGATCCTACTGTTTTTAGCATGATCCGACGGAGGAAGCCGAGTACTGGCAAGCACTGTAGCTATCACCACTGTTGCGAGAACCAATGGGCTTTAGTATCATATCCTCTGAAAACATAAAAACGTACCATCCGATCTTGGAGGGCTCAGATCCTTTGGAAACGCCCTTGTAAGTGCAGCAAACATTGGTGCTCGAAGGCTTGCCATTAGTCTTGACGTTGGAAAGCGTCGCAGTGTCACCCCAGTTAGAGTTAATGCCGACACCTTCGGAGCCGCTTTTCAGGCAGACCTACATATGGAAAAACGTCTCTTAGCGAAACGATTTCTCAAATAGAAAGAACAGAAAGTTCAATACGTTGTTGACGGTAACGTGACGCTCGTAGCTGGTAGCGCAGTTTCCGCAGGCGCGGTACAGTTTGCCTGGGAAATATGGACGGTTAAACATGATTTGTTGTGAAAGACGGTATGACACACCGAAGTCGGAGGCGAAAAAGTTGTTAATCACGACGCGGCCCGCACCGTTGTGCTGAACTGGTTAAACAGTTGGTGAGTCGTAGCGGGAAAAGACTAGAGAGACCTTACCAATTTTGTCTTCTGCGTGGAAGGCGCCACCACCATTAATAGTAGAAACGTCGCTGGCGCCGGTTTGTTTCATCTAGAATCGTCTTAGAGAAGAAATGGCATATTTCTAGAACAGTACTCTCACAGTGATGGCATCTGAGGGGATGAAGGTGAGCAACGCAAATGGATTTTGATGGATAGATTTCACCTTCGCAAACATCTTCCCACCAGACATTGGTCACAGTGCATGTACCACGACAGTGGATTCCTACGCGGTCCCGTCGGTAAGTTCGCTAGGCCGACAGAGTTTGCGCTGAGGACGAACCTTCTGCTTGGTCTTTACCAATGATAACATTGGAGATCGACGCTCCGGGTTCCAAAATGAAGACCGCATCCTCCTCGCCGGTTTCCTCCTGGCCTTGGCAAACGCCACCTGAGTACGTATGATATGATGAATACCTTCGACTCTTCCAACGGAATCGACTCACTGCTACCCGCGCGATCGTACTTTACCATCTTGCCATCAAAGGAGCCTGAGATCACACTAGCAGTTGGAAGTGCGACGTATCCCTATCACAATTCAAGCTCAAAGGTTCCTGGTTGGACTAAGAGTAACTCACGGCAGATGCGGGAAGGGTAGTTGTAATCCCAGTGGGGGCAGGGATAGCGGTAGTTCCAGTTGTAGTAGTAGAGGACTTCGTAGTCGTAGTAGAGGACTTTGTGGTTGTGGTCGAGGATTTGGTAGTGGTAGTGCCGCCGGAGCTTGGAACACATTGAGAGTACCAGCTGGGAGTAAAATAAGGCCGCTAAGCCATTGGAGTTGAGAGTGAATGCCCTTACTCATTCTGAGGACGGATTATGAGGACAAGACAAGGGGATAGCTAGATTTGACAACTGACCTGGTAGACGCAGGTGGAACCCGAGGCACTGAGTGAAAAGTTAAAGAAAGTTCCACCAATGGAAAAATTAGATGTACCAAGTCGTCTCGCCTAAGAACAAAATGAGTACACTCAGGGTGAAAGTCGGTAAAATGACCGACCTGTCCAGTTGAGGCCACCACACTGTCCGTAAACCGGAACGTCGGCAAGAACTGATTGAACTGTAATGAGTGTCAGAGCAAGCAGAAAAGCGTTGAACATTTTCAGTTGGACTGGGGGGCTGGGGAACGCGCTGCCACGGTTTATATAGACTCGGATATGCCGCTTGGGATGATCGATATTCTGATTTCCATAGCAAATACAAATAGAGTGACAATGGTTGCCCCGAGTTTATACGGAGAAATCTCGAGGGTTACGGGGTCATATGCCGTTGCTTCACAAAAGCACAGCTGTCCTTGGGCTCGCCTTTTGGACTTGCCTTATCTTGCTGTATGTCCTATGCGTCGTACACGGCCCGTTAAGAAAGGCAGCGGGCCGACTATGGCCCTCTCCTGGGCACTTACAGAAGACGTGTGAAGTAGTGAAGCAGTGTTTTGACACCGATATAGACCCGGGATCCGTATCGTTACCCACCAAGCAATGACTATGGTGGTCAGATGACAATGGAAGCGGAGAAGAGCGATGTGCGCGAACCCTATCTGCTCTATGCCCTGGCATACGCACGTCCCTAGCTGTCAGCTCGACATCCTTCCCAGACGATCCGGGAATGACAATCATGCCGAAGTTTTCGAGAAGGCTACCAAGTGTACGCAGGATGTGGAGAGCGAGACTAAGTCAGAAACATTGCTAGAAAGCTGACTTCTTCGAGAGACCCAGGTAGAAGGGGTTGTATGTCATAGGGTGGATGCACAATTTCGAGAACCAACTGCTCAGTAGGTTGAAAAACAAATTTGTTGGATGTGACAACAATTAAAGCGACTGTCACACTCTGCCACTCCGCAAAATTCTGACCAATTGATCGTCTGCCTTGAAACTTGCATACTTTCTTCATTATTCAAAAAGCAGAAGATGGGCAGAGCGAGTACGTCATGCCATATCTACTTGAACAGGGTAAAAATCCCTCATATGCCTCTTAGAAACAACAAAGTCAGTTCCGCAGAAATCAAGTGAAGCGTCATTCAAGTTTTTCAAAATTGCGTCCTGACTGTCGACCAGGACTCAAGAAGGATCCCGGAATTCCCAAACTGCCAGTACTCAAAGCTAAAATTCGCACTGCAGTGAGAGCATCCGTGCGCCCTACATTTTCCATGGGCTTTCAGTTCCTGACGTATCACTAGCATTCCCCAGCAGCTCAGCTCGATCCAGATGCAACAATGGCGTCTGAGCCAACACTTTCCACTCTGGCACAGAGAGCCGCCGAGGAGGAAGCCCGACATGCATTCGAAGATCCATCGTCGTCTGGTTTTGATGGCCGGACAAAAACGAAGGAACAGCTCCGTAAGCATTACCTCAAAGCATTGCACAAAGTCATCGACGAGAGCGATATCATTGTCCTGGTACTGGATGCCCGAGACCCGGAAGGGTGCAGAAGTAGATTGGTTGAAGAGGAAGTCCGGAGGCGGGAGGCAGAAGGAAAAAAACTTGTCTTCGTTCTCAATAAAGTCGGTGAGTGGAGGGACTTTGTTGGTGATTTCTTCGCTTCACTCTCCGTAGATCTGGTGCCTAAGACCAACGCTCAAGCGTGGCTCAAGTATCTGCGACACACAACCCCTACACTACCATTCCTTTCGTCTCCGGCATCACAACATCAGCGAGCAAATATCTCATCCACGACCGCACCAGCACTTCTCAAACTCCTGAAAGCATACAAGCCGAAAGCAGGAAGCGCAACAGTCGGGGTTGTCGGGTATCCCAATGTTGGAAAGAGTAGTCTTATCAACAGTTTGAAACGGAGCAAGGTAGGCCATGCATGGCCCTACTACAAACATTAGTTCATCTCCCTTGCAGGTTTGTGCAGTTGCTGCGCAAGCTGGACATACCAAAGAGTTGCAATCTGTTCAGCTTGAAAGAGGTCTGAAGATTGTCGACTCTCCTGGTGTCGTTTTCGATGACGACGACTTTGACGACGGAAAGGGCAACAAGAAAGGCAATGTGTTATTGCGAAACGTTGTGAAGGTGGAAGACGTAGAGGATCCCATAGCCGTGGGTGAGTGCTCTACGGCCTATCCATCTATATCACTGTCCCGACGACATACCACCCAGTTGAGGAGATCGTTGGCCGCACACCGCCAGAAACACTACAGAAAATATACAAGATACCAGAGTACAATTCCACGCTAGAATTCCTAACAATGCTCGCCCTTACGAACGGCCGTCTTCTGAAGGTAAATTGTTCATGCATCTTCATATAAGTTCAATGATCTCAGACATCAAGCAGGGTGGAACCCCAGACCTCATAGCCATGGCACGACAAGTTCTTAACGATTGGAATCACCAGAAGATTCCCTACTTTTCCGAGCCACCTTCTGTCCACCCTTCGTTGATACCCTCAACCGGTACGTACGACGATGATTGTCCTTTACTCGCTATCCTGATGCATCCCAAGTTCCGAGCTTCAATCATGACGGACCAACAATAGCCCCAGGCGCCGAGAACGTTGGCCAAGCACAAATCGTGTCCCAATTCTCCAAGCCGTTCCAACTACAGGGTCTCTTCGGTGCCGCAGACGCTGGAGCATTCGGCAATGAGAATGGCGAGGTGCCCATGGACGCTGACGATGACGGGGACGTCTTCTTCGACGCAGAAGAGAGTCCGATGCACGACGATATGTATGTTATTTCTCGTCACATCCCTCCAACACGCTTGTCCGACACCGTCCGAAGAACAGGGAACCAGATGGAGTACCAAGGTTCTTCCCCTCATAACCCTCGCAAACGTTCACGGTCTCCCTCAGAGATTGACACTCTACATCCACCGCCTGGTGCTATACCTATGGAGAGCGACGACCGAATCCAGAACGTCCGACAGCCCAAACGTCAACGCAAAAACAAGGATATACCTGATTATCACGCACCTATCGAGGATCACGTGCTTCAGCGAATGGAGCGGAGTAACCCCTTAAATCGGAAGAACTTGAAGAGGGAGGCGAAGAGAGCGAGGAAGGCCCATAGAGCAAAGGTGTTTGCTGAACATGGTGCTGGGGGAGAAATGGATATTGATCGTGATGAGTTGCAATTCACGTTTATGGCTTGATCTTACTGCACGGCGCTTAGTAGTTGGTGATATAGCTAATGCTATATATCTAATTGGCACTGGCATTGCACTTCCGACGCCGGTTTGGCTTGGAATAGAGATCCAATCATTATTGAACGTCAGCGTCGCGGGCGCCAACGCCCTTATGAGCTATCCCAACTTCAGCCTCTCGTACCCCCCGCATAGGTCCCTTGTGATGCCCTGGTTTGCTTGGATAAAAAGAAGGCATCCTGAAAGTGACGTTGGAGCCTAAGTCACAGGTGCTTTGGTGGTGCTGGCTAGGGCAATTGTAACCCGGCGAAGAATACCTTCGAGAATTTTCGTTCGTTCAGATGAGACAAAGCAGATACAATGCTCTGATTTTGCTTCCGGTATTCCCCTGAAGTACGACAACGCGAGAAGGACGATCACGATGTCGGGAGATTTATGTTCGCCAAACTTTCTACAACAGCTTCCATGGTTGGTCTTTCTTCGACTTCCGTCTTCCAACAAATAGTAAGAAGAGTCCAAACGGGATCCGTATCCACCGAAGTGTCAATTGGGCATGCGGGCTTCGCATCCTTCATTACGATATGAGAGATGAGGGCGAAATCGGTACCTTGTATATCCCGGAACGGTTGCACTCCCGTCCAGATCTATAATGACAATGAGGAACATGATAGCTAAAGGACACATTGAAACATACCTCGTAGGAAGTAAGTGCAAAGGCATATACATCGGTTGCCTTGTTTGGGCCGATGCCCTGAATGTGCTCTGGGGCTTGGTAGCGTGCCGCTCCAAGTGGTCTTGTTGTGAAGCCACGCTGGGTTAGGATCTTCGAACGACCGAAATCGCAGAGAAGAGGGTGGCCGTCATCATGAATGAGGATATTGGACTATTAGCCCAATCAGTGATGTGCTGGACCGCACCGATGAACCAAGACACACTGGCTTAAGATCCCCATGTATAATCTCCATCTGGTGAAGATATCGGAGACCGTCCGCAACACCCCTCATCTAGATGAGAGGGGGTCATTATATCTCAGAACGAGGAGAGCTAACAAACCACGCACAATGAATAGCTTTGTATCATTATCCGAGTGTGAGTCAAGATAGTTATTGACCGTTCCGTTATCGCAATAAGGAGAAATGAGTGCAGGACAGCCAAATCTTCCGTGATCATACGCCAGCCCAAGAAATCTCAGGACGTTAGGGTGGTCCAACTGGTGCCAAACCGTCGTTTCTCTAATCAAGTACTGAGGCAGAGGTTAGCGATAGATTCGATCCTCCCGCAAAATAAGAACTTACCCGACGAATTTTATCAACCAGCTCATTTTCATTAACCACCCGCATGACTTTGATGGCAACCTTGAGAAGTTTTCCAGGTGACTCACATCCTCACAGGTCGCGATTAGTACACTCGCCTTAATTCCCGACCCATTGTCCCCCTTGAGAGTTCCAATGAAGACATCAGCATATCCCCCGTTATGGTCTGCGTAACCGGTGCTTTTGTCTTTGCGTTCAACATAGCCGCTAAGATCCTGAATTGCCCCGAGAGGGTCTATTTGTGAGTTATAGCAGCCAGGTGCTCAGAGGACACACCCTGCATGGGATATCATGTATCTGACTTGCTATTCTGGCGGGAGGTGATTGCATCGGTGGAAAGAATCAAAGAGCAACCTAGTTTATACCCCAGAGATGTAATTATTGACAGATACACACACGTGGGCAAACATAGTAAGAAGATGCTCTGCTTCAAGTGTCAGCTAGGATAAATTTAGTTCAGTTGTCGAGTTGACTGAGTCTCACCACTGCCTAGCTTGACCAAATCTTATGTCCAGTTATATTGAGCAGCAATGGCATCAAATATAAGTACAAAGGTTGAAAACCACACTAACTGCCACTGGCGGTATTCCTTGCCAATCCTTCTCGAGTTAGGCAGCTCCTACCTGATTCAGCCGATCGGGTCTCGATCGCCTTTTTACTGAGCAGGAGCACTCACCGAGAACGTGAGTCTGTCCCACGATAATATCGAGAAGGGTCTAATGTAAAAATCCCGAGTGGAGCACAAGGTGTTCGGTGATGAGCCTGAGAATGTGACACACCCTAAAAAACTAAAGAAAAACATATAGCACGACATAGAAAGATATATGACCGCAGGAACTTTTGGCTGAACCAATCTATAAATGTTTGTCTTGCGGACGGATTTTCATGTTCTGCCTTGTTACTATTCCATGTCCCGACCTCACTGGTGTGCTCAAGGGACAAGCCACCAGTCTTTCCGCTCGTTTTCCCATCATGCCACGAAGGCACGGCCCGGAGCACCTCTATCGGATGACTTTGACTTCTGAATGTGCGGAAGGTTTGATCGAAATTTATGATCATTGGACAAGTGAGAATAGATGAACAACTTCACTGAGGAATGTTAATTTCCTCCAATCGATGCACCAGGGCTTCTGTTTCTAACCTTTCCTCAGGTTCTCCCTTCCAACAATCTTCGAAAAGCTGCCAGAGAGATTCTGTTCCCAGAGGGGGTGCTTCTGGATACTCCGGTCTCGCATCTGACATGACGATATGGAGGACAATCATCGAATCCTGATGAATGTCACAGAACGGTTGCAAACCCGTCCAGATCTGCGAGATTGTTGGTCAGAGTTTTTTAAGGATAGATGTTGGGCCCACCTCGTAAGATGTGATTGCAAAAGCATATATATCAGAGGCCTTGTTAGGTCTGGTGCCACGGAGAAGTTCTCCCGGTTGGTAACGACACGCTCCAATAGGCCGCGTGGTGAAACCGCCCTTTGAGAGGATTTTGGAGCGGCCAAAGTCGCAGAGGAGTGGATGGCCATCATCGTGGATGAGAATGTTAGACTGGGTTCATTCGTGGGTGGTAGGTATGCGACCGTCGATCGGGCTAATGATTCGCTTACCGGTTTAAGATCCCCATGTACGACATTCATTTGGTGGAGATATTGCAAGCCTTTTGAAACGCCTTTGATCTACGGGATGATATGCGCAACCTCTCTGAGGTAGGAGGCAATGGGCACGCACAATGTGTAGCCTTGCATCTATGTCTGGGTGCACTTTGAGGTAGTCGTTGACTGTTCCATTATCACAGTAAGGCGATATCAAAGCAGGACAGCCAAATCTTCCATGATCTGGGGCTAGACCGAGGAAATTAAGGACATTAGGATGGTCCAACATGTGCCAAACAGTCGTTTCCCTAATCAGATACTAGACCAAGCATTGTCAGAGAATGCCCGTCACGAGACATCGACATACCTTCTTGATTCTATCAACCGCTTTTTGCTCGTTAACCATACGGAGAACTTTGATGGCAACCTTAATGTTAACGGCGGACTCAGCCCCTGCATTGATATGAAAAACTTACTGCGTACTCACCTTGCTTTTTGTACTGTCAGTCTCCGTTAGGTATCCAACGAAGATATCTGCATAACCACCACCATGGATAGCGTGAACGGATTTATCCGCACGATGGACGCGCCCGTTGAGGTCCTGAAAAGGGTCAACCTATGAGGAGCGATGATCTATAAGCATACCCTGTAGGAGAGGTCATCAATTCGAGTGGGTATTCTGCTCGGAAGGGATGGCATGGGGTAACCTACTCAGAAGTACTACTTAGATCGATTTATATAGTGCAGGTCTGATTCTTAGGGCCTAACGCTGGCGTGAGAGTCGGAGATATGAAAGAGGAAATGGCGCTTGATCAGACTTTGTGAATAGCCGTGATTCTTTGCAAAAGCAGCAAAGGTAGGACATTTTTGACAGAAAGCGTCCAGGGCAGCAGTACTTGTGGGTTCGATATGACTCCTGGTCAGAATGGATGGGGGGGTTGCAATGCGAACATGCCCGTCAGTCGCAAGGAGGCTTTTGACTCTTGAGGGGAGGTTGATCTGGTGAACACCCTGCACGGCGTTCACACCTTTTAGCTTTCCATGAGTACTTCTGGACGAACGCGGCGAGCGAAACACATGTAAAGGCTGACTCACTAGTGAATTTTTCCTGTCTAATTACCCATTCTTTAGACCTACATTAATGATCTCTCCTCTACATCCTGCACACCCAGTCGGTCACCCGGCATAGTGATCTTCCAACATTCCTATATAGTCGGTTTGATGATGTACTGCTCCGGGATGGGCGGACACGGGCACTCATACCTGTTCTCATCCTCAAACCTGCGCCCAGTGACCGCAGCATCCTTGATATCTTGACATGGTTCTTTGTCCGCTCAGATCTGCCATATATACTAAGTACAAGAATCTGAAAGGAGGGATAAACTAAACCTCGTAAGAACGGACGATGAATGCTTGAAACGTCAATGGCTTTCGTGGGGCCAGTTTTTCCTTTCACGGGCTCCGGGACCGGACAGCGACATGCACGCACTGGATTTGTGTTAGTAAATCCTGGACAGAGGACGAGACCACTCAGAAGGGAAAGGAGAGACAGCTAGGCCCTGCGGCATTCAGAAGCTCGGGGAGAGGAAAGTACACGTAAAATTTACACATAGTATGTGTCATGTAAAGCGAGCGATAAGGGTAAAGGGGTAGATTCTTGTCGGAGCCGGAAGGTAGAAAAATGAGTGATAGAAAAGAAGATACATAAAGAGAAAACACTAAATACACCACTAGCGAAGATTCTAAATAGCCATATTCCTCCTACTGAAACTCCAAGTGACCTTTTCGAACGCCGCAAGCGAATTTGGAGGCGGCATGCATCGGGATGTCGAGGGGGATAGAGAATAAAGGAAGGAATGGCGGAGCGGGGGGTGGGGATGTTCTTCGGAGAACGTGGCAACTTGCGCAAGTGTTGCCAAATTCGGACATCGGGTCGTCGTTAACGCTGACTCTGTAGCTTGCATGTCCCGGTTCAGTCTTATTGCAAAGAAGTTATCAGGAAGTCCATCATGTGGCCAATGTTTCCATCAAGCGGCAGTAACGCCAATGCCGTAGGTGATTTGATGATGCCTCAGAAGGTCGCACGAGGGTATTACTGAACTCGCAACACAAATCGTTTGACACCCCCATACATGGGAATCCAAAGCAATCCCCACAAACATATGTTAACCATGCTGCAGCGTTTCACTGTGGCTCCTTCCCAACCCGGATTCTTCACCCATCAAATGTGTACTGACGGGCTGCTTCATGGACGGGGACTTTTTCTTAGGCCCCTCGGTGGATGTCATACAGATTTAACCATGTCGTTACGGCGCGGTACATCTTTAGATCCTCGGTTCAAACGCAGACGCTCGGTTACCGAAGCTCGCACAATCCACAGCATGTGTGGTCTGATGAGAATGTGCTTTTCTTAACGTTGTCTTCTGACCCAAAGCGTCGACGGACCCTGTTTCCCAATAGCCTGGTAACATTGGCGTCAATCTGCAGGGCAATTCTGTTGGAAAATGGCAAACACGCGCCGAATACCTAGCGACGTGGACGATGGATCCACAACGGCTAGCGGTGGTGCATTGACCATCCGACACAGTTGGATGTGTGTCCCTCGACACACATACTTTCTTAGACTTATCCCCATATTGCCTAGACACATATTCACATATATATAGAACCTTATCATGTACACTTTCCTCAGTTCTCGTACGCTATTCGAGTGACTGAGGTAAGCTCCCTTTACGTTTCCCTTTTGTATCTGATAACTGTATACTGTAGTATTGTTTATCTTACAGGTATACTCAATATAGTTCTTGTACGCTATTTGAGTGACTGAGTATTGTTTGTCTTACAAATTCAGCTTGTCCCCACCCTGCCGTTTCGATGCCTTAAGTTTCGGGCGCTTCTCACCACATACTCGCAATCACAGTAACTTATTTCCCTGTATTTATAAAGGAGTCCCCGAAGTATAAGCATCAAGACCCTTCTGGACATAAATACATCCCAGCCCACTGCCATACCCAAACTCAAATCATAGTTACTACTTCCATTCTTGTGATTAGCGACAATCGTCCTCGTATCCTGCCTCTGGAAGAGTTGGATTCCTCCATAGTATGAAAATTTTGTTGACCTCTCCATGTGCCCTCTGTGATCAAAAAAATATGCGTTGGGGGCCACAGTACCTCACTGCAGTCGTGAAGGACGACGGACAGATCCGGATTCATACCTCCCACCTCGGCGGATTCGCTGACATTTGGCTCGGGTGGCTCGAGAACCATGACAATATGCGGACGAAGGTAGGTGTTACTTAGCAAGGTAAACAGTCAGGGCGAACGCCTAAGCATCGATGTCCTAGATGAAGGTTGCTATCAAAGTTCTGCGACTGCCTACGGACAGTGAGCAGAGTAAACTTGAGTCCGAGAGTGTCCAAAGGGTCAGTTGTAGCTTGAATAATCCACAATGTCGTCTCACTATCTGAGGTTATTGGAAAGCATTTGAACCGAGAGGCACGCGCATGGAGTGCCTTGAACCAGTAAAACGTCGTCAGATTCCTAGGCCTTCCCTGTGAGCCTGGGCGCCCAGGTTGCCCAGCTTTATCTCCCCTTGCTGTGAACACGGCACAGGAGAGACATACCTCCATCACCACCCGGGAACGGATAGAATGTCTATGATGAGTCTCCTTGCACTCCTCTCCGTCTAGTCGGATACCTATCTGCAAAACTTTTTGAAAAGGTAAGAGGTATAGTCCGTGGCCATGAGTATCCTCATCAAGAGAGTAATGTCCTGATCGATAATTCAAAGAAACAACTTCTCTGCGACTTTGGCCAGTACAAGGTCCTCAACCAGAGCGGTTTCACTGCAACAAAGGTCACTGGCTCATATCGTTATCAAGCTCCAGAGCACGAAAGGAGAAACCGGCCCTACAAAAGCCACCGATGTCTGCATTCGCCATCTCTTCTTACGAGGTTTGTCCTTGCCTTCGAGATCCTTGCGTTAACTATGTCGTATCACAGATCTGGGCAAATAAAGAGCCGTACAAGGGCCGCAACGACGCTCAAATCATCTTGAATGTTTTGGGGCTAGGAATGAGGCCCGACTGTCCTGACCCGCCCATCTGGAGACAGCACATCATCTGGCCCATTGCACAAGAGTGTTGGAGGAGTGAGGCAGGCGACAGACTGGCTATGCAGACCGTAGTGCAAAGATAGGGGTTGTGAGGCTGCCAAAGGAATGATATGTCAACCTCGTGTACACTGAAACCTGGATTTTGTCGTGCCTTTCTTCGGAGTCAGTAAACTCAAGATTGTCAATCTCTAACTTGGGGTGATTTTGAGCAGATTTGGGACATCGGCAAGTGAGCTACCTAGTGCCCTGGTCGCTCTTTTTCTGGCCTGCGGCCGCCACAAAGGTCTGAGCATTGAAGTGTTCAGCTAATTTACCGGCAACTTACACAAAGCCATCACGACAAATTCCCCAGCGGCACCTTGTTCCTTTCGGTCTGGTGAGGTCAGGTGTCTGCCTCCTTTGGGCCAAGTTTGGTCGGAATTCGAGCAGTACAGCCCCCAAGAGCGCTGTTCGGCGTACGCTTAGCATAGTCTACATGCCATGAAGCGCCGACGTCAAAAAAGTCTCGCCATCCAGTAGACCTGCAGCTGCTCACTATTAACCGAATTCAATGTAGGTAAGTATTTTCCTTCCAGAGGCACGGCGGGGAGATATGTATACTTTGTTTACCACCGTTGAAGTTTGACAAATGGAGTTCACCCGTTTTCGCCTGGGAACCCTGCAATGTGTCCGAGTATGTATTACAACCGTAGGGTGACAGAAACGTGGCATTCCGAGATCTTAATGCGAGATACAGTGAGGGTTAAACTTAGCCCAGTGCTTTTAGACAACTCCCCAGAAACGCCTTCGAGATGACCCAGACCCCCCGTGTCCAAGAAGAGTATCATACTAAAACAAACCAGCAACTCTAAATAGGCACTGCCTAGATGTGCGAGCTATACATTACTACCTACTGATTGTACGATAGGAGCAAACAAATGAGTGCACTACGCAGCAACATCCACCTGATCCATATGAAACACTCTCGAACTGGAACTCTAGAACTAACAACAGCACAGTCGAGGATTAAGTATGAACCCCCGAGTCTAGATCACCGCCATTCTCGCCAAGAGCGACACCGACACCATCGTGTTTTGCCACTGGTGGCGGTTATCCATCCCATCACTCCATGAATCGATCCCATTTGCTCATACATGAGTACCCATCATAATCTAGAGACAAACAGTCAGCATACCCTGTTCAGTGAGGAAGTAGCAAAGAGAAAATAGTTAAAAGAGAAACCCGGGCGCGTTCGTACATCGCTGTCTTAATCCCTCCAACACTCCGACCCCACCAGAAAAGACACAGCACAACTGAACGAAAAAGAACACGAAAAAAAGACTCACCAAAACTCTTCGCAGGATCACACGAACACTTTCCTTTCTGCCAATTATTGCCCAACTTTGGACAATGCGTGTATGGATTATGTTCGTATCCAATCTCGTCCCAAAAGTGGATGCTGGATCTCGGAAGGAAGAGGGCAGCACCGATGGAATGTACAGGGGCGTCTCCCCAGCGCTGAAATGTGATTATGGAATAACCAGGCAGTGGAGCGATGGGGCATGTTTGGTGTGATTGTTCGATGGATAGGGGTGGAGCATTCAATGGCGCGGAGCCGAATTAGTTGCGTTGCATGGTGACGGTAGCGGCGGAAGCGATGATTGTCATGAACGGTTGTTCAGGTATGGAGGTTGAGACGGGATGCAAGTGGAGGTGAAATAATTCAGAGGTTAGCTCGAGATCCACGAACATCAAGCAAAGGCATGCGCACCTCATAGTAGAACCCGCCCTTCGAATCCAAGTATTCGAAGAACGTGCTATACGCCTCTCCTCTCCAAAAGTCCATATCCGCAATCTCGAAATTCGACCAAACTAACACCGAACTTTCAGTAAATGAACAGCGTGATGGTGGTAGAAAAAAATAACACCAACAGTGGCACAAATTATACTTGTCTCCCCCGTTCTCGCTCATAAATCCCATCGCGTTATCCTCGGCAATATATTCTGGATGGAGTTTCATGAATTCTACATGGCGACAAAAAATGAATCATCACCAGGTCAGAGGAACGGAAAGATGAGGAATGGAATAGCGACGTACCGCGAACCTGGCTCCAGAGTGTCGGGATGGTAGCTTCAAATTCATACATGGTGATTGTAAAAGCTATGCCGAGCGAGCGTTAGCTTACGGTGTCGTTCAGGCTGCCATGATCAAGAACGGAAACGCACAATAGGTCTTATTGTGCTCCTCCATGAAGAGAAACGGGTCTCGGTTGATGTCGCAGTGGAAGTGCACATTGGGCCTAGCCGTCGGCGTTAGCGGACGATGTTGATATATATATTTGGTGCATTTGAGAGCGACACGTACTCTATACGCCAATACCACCGGTACTTTTGTAGCAGTGGGTGCCGGTAAAAGAACTAAAAGAGGCATGCCTTAGCTGTCATGATCATTGATGGGTGCATTGGTGCTGCTCACGCCAGAGTTAAATCGACACATGTTACGATAGCTGGAGGGTGGGAAGAGTAAAGTGTGAGCTGGCAGGCATTCGAAACGTTTATTGGACGTACGATACACTGCCTGCACATGGCGTGAGTAGGAGAAGGTGAAGGGATAACAAGAAAACGTACCACCGTAGATGATGTTGGCCTCAACCATCTTATTTCTGCTTTTTGTAGCACGTTCCTCGTCAATCCAGTCCGGCTGGTACCAATGGTCATGCGGGATCAACCCGAACTCAACCTTTGCGTTCGTCAAGACCCGGATGCGTCTGTTCCACCCAACTCGGTCAGCTCAACCACAAGAAACGCCATGACAAATATAACAGACTTTTTGAACTCGTTCGTGAAGGGCACCTCGTTGAGGAGAACATAAGGGTAGTTGTACCTCCTGTTAAACCTGTCCTCAATCTCGCGGATACTCCGTACAGTCCCATCGATATCTGAATTCCGACAGAGAATGACAAAAGTCGCATTTGCTCGACGGTCCACAGCAAGATGCTCGAGGTCGCTGAAATCCGGGTCTGGAGCCGTGTCAGGGATTAGGTCCGAGTAGTCGTCGTCTACGGAGCCATATAGATGGTTCTTGATGTTTGAGAGCGAGGTTGCTCGACCATAGGACTCGTGTGTGAATGAGAGGATGTAGTGTATAGAAATCTGTCATGTCAAATGAATTGAGGGACGAGTAGACTAGTGCGCTTTTGGACATGCTTACGACGAGGCCAAGGATGACGAGCAGATAGCGCGCCGCTGTGTTCATAGGCACGGGATTATAAGGGAAGAATATAAGAATAAGAGTGAGAATAAGAAAGTGAGGGAAAGGACTCTTGAGATGCATAAGCCAGATGGCTCCCACAGCACAGCCAGCCAGATCGTATCGCCGATCACTCAACATTTTCGGCAAATCATTTTCACCATCAAGCTCCAACACGCTCCAACCATGTTCATCACAGCTCACGAAGACAAACCCACAACCGCTAAGAACTCTTTCCGAGCTCGTGACCGTCTTCGAATGGCACTGCCAGGACAATCAACGTGCCATGTTTGCTCATATATATATCAACTACTAGGCATCATCACCAACGCACGAGAAAGGTCAGGTAAACTGGCTTACGCAGACATCCACGTGGTGACTGTCTTCCCGGAGCCGTCAGCTAAATGAGCAAGCACCTTCGGGCGTATGACGGAAGAAAAATCTCACACCACGGATGTGTGCGGTTGTTAGAGAATGCGGACCCCTAGCCTGTGTGCCGCTCCTTCCCCCAACATGCTCCCTCGTCATCGTTGTCTACCGGACGGACCCCTGGTGGTCATTCGGGAATGGCATGTTGGTTTCGTCGTTTATGTTCGTAATATTGGCGGCCTCCTGTAGGTGATCATTATGTTTGCTTCATGTTATGGGTAAGATTGGTCAACACGAAATTTCTATAAACTCTCTATTCTCGCTCTCAGTAGACATTTGACCCTTACGGGTTACATTACAACTGGTGATATCTCTGGAAGAGTAAGCTTCCCCGCTCCCTAGGACCCCAATCACCACGGCATTATCTGCATCAATTTGGAAGTGCGGATATCGTAGCAATGGGCTGGAAATAAAAGAGAGAGAAGGGTGTGGTGGAAGAGGATTGGGTAGGTCTGTCTGACGAGTGCTTTGGATCCAGTAGGACAGAAGAGTCTGCTTTTAAAGTTCCACAAGGCCCCGATGAAGCGAGAACTTAGAAAGTGGGTTGTGGTGTGATTCACTGAGGTGTTGTAGATACGTCGTGGTATTTTGTACTACTGAGTATTTACACGTCGAGAGATACGAATGGGGGTTTGAACGATGATAAAATCTTATTTCCATAAGCAAGAGGAAAAGAGGAACATGGCAGTTGAATGCCTTGCTCTGCCCTATGTGTCGTTGAAGCTGGGAAATTTTGAACATAAGGAATTTGAAATAGAAGGAAAAGGAAAAATAAAGCCTATCTGAGTTTTGATCGGGTTGTGTGACTTCATCGAGCGTATTGGTTACACCGACTCATCGATATGGGGTGACTTCATGGCGGTCTTAAGTTAGTCGTTTTTGGTGAACATAATTGGAGTGCAACCACCGGTTGTGTAGGTAGTCGAGTGAGGGTGCGAGAGTGGCGAAAGAAAGAGGAGCTAACAAAAGGTTTTAGGCGATAATCGGCTGATATCTTCGATATGGGAGTGAGGCAGAATTGCGTTCGGATACGATTGACTGAGGTCGGAGTAAGCTAATGGATTCCCCGTTCATATGACGTTTTACCTAAATAGAGAGTATTTGCCAGCTATTTTCAGCGAGATCTAGGGTGTGGAGCAATTCAGTTTCAATTCACTTTTCACTGAAAACTCACTGAAAACAGGGTAGCAAATACACTCAAATTCGGTCGCTGATCGCGAGTGACATGGCATTGGGACTACATACACGTAACAGACTCACGTGTATTCGTGTTTACTGTAATTTCCGTCAATTGTATGTTTCTCCGTCCCATAAACACGTCGAACTACTACAAATTACGAACAAACGGAGGGTGATGGGTGGGGTTCGGAGGGCGAGACCGATCCCTACAAGACCGTATATATCAGTAGACCTTCTATTCATGAGGCAGACTATCTGGCTGTCTCTGATAATTCATTTGTCAAGGTCCTGTAGCCTCTACCAGGACCCCTGCGGGTGCTGCGAGGTCGCTACCTCCAGTCAGACATACAATGATCTGAAATCGGGGCCACTCAGAAGGGAGAAATGGGGCGACTGGGCTACATTGTATCCCGTAGTTCCGTGTTCGCCGCCAGTACATCGGATAGTCCTCCACTTCTCTGGCTGGTCCCATCGCAACTAGAATACGTTAAGAAGCCCATTATGACCACTCTCGAGCAGTCTTCGCGCTCCTTTGACATGTCAGCCACAGTAACGCTGGTGTCACCCGTAATTTGACGCCTCAATTAGTAGAAACCCGCACTGGTCGTACCACTGAGCCGCCGCACAGCCGGACTTGCGCTTGCGAGACGTCGCTTCATAGACATCGGACCCAGAGGAAGCTCCACCAACACGCGTTAGTTGTGCCATAGCGCTTATAAGAACCAAGCCAGATTATTGCTTCCCCAGCCCTACACCGTTTTCCATCAATCAGAAATCTGTTACTGGGTACTGGGCCACTTTACTAGCCAGGCCAATCGCACGCTTCATCGCCTCATTGCTTGTGACTGACGAATCTGCTTAGCACATCCACAGCGATCAGTGTTCAGGGGACATCGTACCACTAGATACATCTTACTACTTAAAGACTCCTACTACCGAGCGATATGCCCATATAGGAAATAAGGCAAATAAACACTCATACCTCTAGTATGTCTTCTCTAAGTATCCGAGAACTGGTGACTCCCCGGCAACTTTCTAGTGTGTTCTCTCGCAGGAGTCAGTCGCAGATTTGACGTTGTTGTCATCTCCGAGATCCTTAGTTCTATTAGATGGGAAGAAAACATGCTGCCTAGGCCACGCCTTCTCCTATCGCCTGCTTCTGACTAGGGTGGTCCATGGACTCCACGCCCCTTAATTTATAGCCCTGTGATCACCAAATGCCGATGCTTCTACACTTGTGACCTGCATTAATCGACGCCCAATCCCACCCCTGAATGACCTTGAGAAGAGTCATTCCATAGTAAGACCATTTGTGACCCTTCTCCGTTTCCTATTCAAAGAGTGTATTCTGAGAATTTTAGGACCTCTGCACGGCTGTCGCACGCAGCGGAGAGAATCCAACACACTGCGGCTCATTCGCCGATGTTTTGGATTGGCTGGTACAGAGAAAACACCAACCCATCAGCCACGCTCACGGTCCGTGTTATTAGAGTGATTGCTAAAAGATAATGCTGCGAATGAAGGTTGCGATCAAAGTCCTGCGACTAGTTAGGAGCAATCCAGATGGGAACAACGAGCAGGGCAGCCAGTGGATAGGCCAGCTGAAAGATCCTGAGCGCTTGAAACTGTCCAGCGGGTCAGTTGCATCTTCGGTTCTCCAGAAATATCGTCTCATCATCCGAGTTTACTGGAAAGCATTTAAACCGTGAAGCACAGGAATCGAATGATTTTGGGCCGTCCCAGTGCCCTCAAATTTCTTGGCCAAGTTTCTCGGAGCCTCTCTCTCGTTTCCCCCTACTCTGACAACGACACAATCCATCAATACCTCCGGTTCTATCCGGAGAAGGATGAAATTCTCATGGTGAATTTGGCGGTTGTGATGACAACAAAGGAAGGTAGCTCACGGGGATCTCAAACCAGTGATGGTTCACCCACCTCCCGATCCTTCATTTACGGATGTTTAAGGTTGTTGACGATTCAGGGAATCGACTTCTTTGTGACTTAGGTCTGTCCGAGACCCTTACCTATAAGATATTCACTGCAACAAAGGACAATATCATCAGGCTCCGGGACTCTTGACAGAAGAACTGGTCCAACAAAAGTCACTGATATCCATGCCTTTGTGCTCACTTCCTTTAAGGTTTTTGTCTTGTTCTCCCGCTTCAAATATCGTGCCCACTATGACGTGGGGTCATTACGGATCTGGGAAGATGAAGGTATTAGAGCAACCATATCATTCAATCAAGTCGTGTTGCGAAAGAGGACGAAATAACTAGTCACCGTGCGCGTGTACGTTATTTTGGTTTATCTACTCACTCACAGAAGATGCGGGACAGCACTGTGGCCACAGCAGTGAGGGGGCAATTGCAATGTTAATGGGAGATATCGGAGCAACGGATTTCAACAAACGACCAATCCCAGCAACTTTTCTCATTCCTCCTTGCGAAAGTCAGATGCATTTAACCATTATTGTTTGGCACCATTCGTCTCCGAGTTTCGGCTTAAATTCAGACGCTCAACTGTCAGAACCCCTGATGTGCATGGCTTAAAGAGAACGTCACTTCTGGTCCATGGTCTTCTGATCTAAATTCGTGAACCTCATATCCTCTCCCCTCAGCCCTGTGACTACGGGCGTCCGTCGGATGTATCAGCTCACCGTTGCATCTAATGTACTTCTTTGATACACCAAACGCCCTAACACTGCCCTTCGTCGTATACGAGCGGGGGCAGCAGTTTATTCCCATGTGTGGATAGTGGGGCTTACGCTCTATAAAAATACACGCCTTTGGGCTAATAAATAGGCTTGAGATCACTGCTGGCAGACAAGCTCTAGTCATGAGTACTGGTTCCACCCATCGTCCTAAAATACCACCCTTGGAACGCTTGAGGGAGCATCTTCCCTTGGTACGACCAACTTGCCGATCTCTTCTCGCTCCCTTTTAATTCAGGAAACATATTCTAGGACCTCTCCCCGGTTGTTATTCGTAGCGGAGGGGGAGAATCATATTCTGCCCACTGTGGCTCGTTCGCTGACATTTGGATTGGGTTTCTCAACGAGGGCACTAACGGACCACCGGTGAAGGTAAGTGTGCCGCTGATCAGCTTACATAGTACTATCATCAGAAAATGACGCCTACATAAAGGTCGCTATCAAGGTTCTGCGAATAATGAAGAATGCTGGGAGCACTTCTGGTGGAGAGAATAATGAGCGCACTGAACAGAATCACCAGCAGGGTCGTCAGCGTGAAGAAACCCAGGCTGAAGCTGTCCGACGGGTTGGTCGTATCTTCAATGTTCAGAATATGTCGTCTCATCATCTGATTCTTTGAAAGCATTTGAACCGCGAAGCTCAAGCATGGAGCAAGCTGCGCCATCGCAATGTCCTCAGATTTCTTGGTCTTTCCCAGAAGTTTGGGCGCTCTGGTTGTCCCGCCCTCATTTCCCCCTACTGTGAGAATGGCACAATCATTGAATACCTGCAACTTCATCCGGAGATCGACAGGATCCTCATGGTGAGTCTCCTAGAGCGTAACCCCAGTTTAAATTTAAATGCGTGATGATTTACCAATTTACTGGTGTAATGAACAGGTGAAAGGCATAGCCCAAGGCCTTGAGTATCTCCATCAAGAAAACGTAGTTCATGGGGATCTTAAACCAGTGCGCTTGCTCGACTTTTGCCATTCTTTCCCACGTATGCAAACTTTCTTGGCAACAGAGTAACATCCTTGTGGACGATTCTGGGAATCCACTTCTTTGTGACTTCGGTCGTTCCAAGGACCTCAGTTACAGCGGTTTCAGTGCGACAACAGCCGCTGGTGTATGTCGCTATATGGCTCCGGAGCTCTTGACCCAGGACACTGGTCCAACGAAAGCCACTGACGTCTATGCATTCGCTCTCTCCTCTTTCAAGGTTTGCCTTATCTCCTCTCTCTGATCATTATATGACATGGCGTAGGTCTGGGCAAATGAAGAGCCATACCGTGGCATTAATGATACCGCGGTAATCATTAACGTTGTGACAAAGAAAATGAAGCCTACACGCCCGGTCCTTCACGTCCCTGGGGAGGAAACCATGTGGCCCATCCTACAAGATTGTTGGAAGACCAACGCGAGTGACAGACCAACTATGGAGGAAGTGGTACAGAAATTGGAGTTGTAGGACTACTAAAAACGAACCTCGCGGACCCCGTGTGGATTCTTTGTACCTTTTTGTTCGAGATCAGTGGGCTCAAGGTTCTCAATAACTCTGGCCTGTGTTGAATTTGGGAAGACTTGAGTGATGATTACGCGAACCGCCAGTCAGCCCTCCAGCTTACCTCAGTTCAAGGGACCGAAATGTTGAAGTGTTTGAGTAATTGGCCGATCCGAGTCCTTGGGATAGGATCATCTCCACCTATTTCGGGGTTGGGGAGAAATTTGGCCAAGAGAAGTGGAGGTCATGGGGTGAATGTTGAAATGTTGGATTCCCACGTGTTCGCTTCTCTCCAAAAATATGGCCTCTGAGGACAGCGTAAGGCGCTGGACAGGCGCTAAGTTACTGGGTGGAACCTTCCAACACTCTCCAGCGCCTCGGGCCTCATGGCTGCCTCATGTCCTCCAACAACACTGGGGCACAACGAAGTTCCTAAACTATTATGTCCATTAGCCTCGGTTCTACCCAGTATCCCTGCTTAGGCGCTCTATCGCCTTTCCAACCTTCAACTTCCTGGTGTGAGCGTCTTGGGTATGTCAAAGAACAATATTCTTATCGTGCATACAGATTAGTAGTTCGCTATATCTCCGACAGGATGCTCATGCAACCTACTCCGGCCACTATACCCACCCAAATGGATAAGTACACAGTATGTTGATCAATCCTTAGCTGGCATTCTCCAAGACCATCCATTCCTTCAGGATCTCAGCAAGCGCATTCGGCGTGAAAATGATTCCGTTCAGCCCAATCACGGCGGTGGTTATGCAGACATCTACGTTGGGTATTTCACGAAGGATGACAACACAAAGGTTAAAGTGAGTGTATGGCAAGGACTTCTATACAAAGCAGCTCGAGTCGATCACTGGAACTAAAGGTCGCCATCAAAGTACTGCGAATGATGAGCGAGAGAGATGTGGTTAACGGAATCACAAGGGCGAGTCATTATCTCTCATTAACGAATTAAAAATCCTGCTAACCTCCTCCCCAGTATCTTAATAGAGAGGCGGCGGTTTGGCACCAATTGGACCATCCCAACGTCCTCAAATTTCTTGGTCTAGCACATGATCATGGAAGATTTGGCTGCCCCGCCCTGATTTCTCCTTATTGCGAGAATGGAACCGCCAACGATTATCTTAGAACGCACCCAGATATCGATACGAGACTGTATATAGTGTGTTGTCCACTATCTCCTCTCCCAGGGAGGTCACGACTCACTCTTCTCTAGATCAAAGGCGTCTCCAAAGGTCTACAGTACCTTCACCAAATGTCTGTCATACACGGAGATGTCAAACCAGTAAGCAAATCATTTTCCTTGCTGACTGTCTCGTATTAACTGCATACTCACTCATTCAAGTCCAACATTCTCATTCATGATGATGGCCGTCCGCTCCTCTGCGACTTTGGCCGTTCCAAAATTCTCACCAGGAGTGGTTTTACCACGCAACCTGCTGGAGCGTGCCGTTACCAACCCGCAGAGCTTCTCCAGGGTACAGGCCCTAACAAGCCGACTGATGTGTATGCCTTTGCGCTCACCTCTTACGAGGTAGGCTCGATGTCTCGTTTTGAATAATCTTCTGGCTAACGATCTCATAGATCTGGACGGGGTTACAACCATTCTATGATATCCATCAGGACACGAGCATTATCCTCAGTATTGTAATGAGGGATGCGAGACCTGAGTATCCAGAACCAGCTCCTTTGGGAACAGACTTTCTTTGGGCGCTTTTCGAAGACTGTTGGAAGAGCGAGCCCGAGGAAAGATTAAACATGGAGTCCGTCGTGGGGAGATTGGAGAGAATTAAACTTCCTCAGTGACTTCTCGAGGTGGACGAGGGGCTTTCAGGCCTCGACCATCACCTTAACAGAATTTTGTTCAGCTCAGAGTTTCGACGTTCCAAGGCATTCAATGCCACTCATATATAGTGATTTCTCTTCGCGGGATAACAGATCTGGAGGACAGAGGTTTGAAGCCATTTCAACTTTCCAGTTGAAGGGGTCACAGAGATACCTATGCTTTCCAACTGGTCCAATTATGCATGTAAAACTCGTGGCGGAGAATAGCACCATGCACATCTCGTGGCTGGGGGAATGGTGTGTCTAAGGGACAGTCAGAGAGGAATACCGGCCGGTTGTTGTCGACGTGTGGCCACGAAGCGTATTCGTCATTCTAATAGACGCTCACCAGGGTGGCTTCACAGACGACGGCACATAAGACAGGTCAAGCAGTTAATGATTGCGACCATTCTGTCACACCACTACTTATATATTCCTCACTTCATCACAATGATTGACAACAGGAACAACGATACACTCGCTTTCGACAAAGGTGTTCCCCTTGGCTCTTTGCAGGCTCAAAGCCGCATATGGGTGCGCAGCAGCATGTTCGAGGACGAGCGCACCAGGTCCATACATCTTCCCCTCCCCCAACTCGTGTTATCTCCGCTATCATCGATCAGGGAACTGGCGACCACTCAGTTAGGGCTTCGACCTCGTTGCCTATGTTAGTGATGGTTCGCATCCTCCCCCTAGGCAAGCACACTGCACTGCTCCATTGTATGATGTGATCCGACAAGACAAACGCTGGCTTCCTGCTCCAGTTCTCCATTATGACGATGACTTGCCCTGGATGTATCACATCTTGGTGGAATTTTGTTCACCTTCTGAACGCCACACTGTCCATAAGATCTTATCTCAAGGGATGTATCAGGAAGCCCACCATGTCTACTCCTTATACGGATGCCTTGTTACTTTGGGAGTGTCGGTAGTGTTAGCGTCAGTGCCGCTTGCAATTTGACGCCTCGGTTGAAAGGAGGCTATCCTGGCCTCAAAAGAGTGGTAACGCAAGTAAACGAGCGCCTGAGGCGAAACACTTGGGAATACTGGAATCTTTGAACATGGTGGTGACGTCTAATATGATACCAAGTGTCCATCTCCTCATAGCTACCTGGCACCCAGAACGCACCTTGTCCGCGTGTCTTAGAAGGAAGACTGCACAGCGAATTAAGAAGTGCGGGGTTTCCGGCGAAGAGGGTGTGCGATTAGATTCGATCGAGACCCGAACCAAAGGCGCATACACGAGGGATGCATGGATACATACACTTACCCCAGAGCTTAGGGCGAATACCTTTACTGACACCTTAATATGTAGTGGTATTCAGCTGGCCTCGCTGCAGGCTATTTAAAATACGAAGCGACAGAGGTAAATTGGTCCGGGTCTGGGATCCAACTGCACAAAGGATTACCCAAGAACACTGGGGCACCCTACTCCGAAGTGGAAGTCCCTCACTAACTACTGGGAAGTGGGCATGAAATTAATTATATGCATTTGGGAGCGCAGCTACTCTTCGATGATAAAGGTAGAAATGAAGGGGTCGAGAAACTCGGAGTCGCATTTCAGCTCGTTTCGTCCTCTTGGTTAGCGGATAAGTCTTTCGAGTAAAGCTTTGCTGTGTGCAGAAAGCAACATCCTGATGGGAGGGATAGCAGGGAGAACAGGGAGGATTGGGGACAAGTAGCAGGCCAAGTAGCGAGTGACGAGTAGGTTCGGTCGTACCCGATCTCGACCCAAGATTGGAAGCTCGAGAAGGAAGGGAGCAGCCTTGACTCCGTCAGGGCATCTCCCAGGCGCTGATTACGCCCGTAAGCAATAGAGCCAGATAGAATCATGGATGGACGTGGACATTGCATTATTGTTAAAGTGAATTTGGATTTCATTTGCCACTTCCCGAAGGACCCCGTTAGCGCAGGAGACACGAGCACCGGGGCTGGTGCCGGAACATGGTGAACAAGCAGCCATATGTCTAAGGTCTCTGACTTACCTGTCGGCTGGCAAATGTTTTGATCAGTACAGTAGCTGAAGTGGTGTGAGAGAAGAGCAGAAAGATCGGACGACAAGTGGTGGGTACCAACATAGCGCATCTCACTTGCCGAGTAAAGCCATTGGCAAATTCACTGTTCTGCCGGGGTTGGGGCATCGTTCAGCGCTCAGCTCCGAAGCCTCGGTTCTGATATAGACGCACAACTATTAGGAGCTCATAACATGCATAGGCCTGGTGGGAGTACGTATCCTGTTATCATCGCTCTCTGACGCAAGTGGCTTACAGACCTCATGTTTTATCACCCTTGTGATCCGGGAAGCAACGCGTTCCACTCGCGTTTCACCCATCTTGCTTCCATGATAAGCCAACGTCGCAAGCAGCAACGCATCTCTACATATGGACAACTGGTCCCCTACGCTATAAAAATGGACATCCGTCCAGTGAATTGGTTCATCCCGGCGTATTATCAGCAGACATACCACCAGGACCATGACAGTTCACAACTTTAATGCTCCTGGTGAGGCCCTCGCTCATATCCAGAGACCGGAAGACCTCATAGAGGATCCCACCATTGTACGCTCCTTGTTAATCTTTTCTCAATCCGTTTCGATTCAAAAGGTACATCTGGAACACTGTAGGATCTCTCCGCCGCTGTCACGTGCCACATTGGTGAACAGGATATAACAAATCCTCCTCACTGCGGCGCATTCTCCAATGTCTGGATCGGATGGTTCGAAAACGGGACGAGCCCGCCATTGAAGGTAAGTGTGCTACTTAACGGAGTAAAATAGTCAAAGAATGACGCAGCGAGCGAAGGTCGCTATCAAGGTCCTACGGGTGATCGGTGCCAACAGGAACGAAGAGCTTGAGTGTGCTCGACGGGTCAGTCGTATTTTGACCAACTCCACACGATGTCTTGCCTGACTCTATCGATTATCGGAAAGTACTTGAACCGCGAGGCACGGGCATGGAAAGACCTGGACCACCCGAACATTCTCAAGTTCCTTGGCCTTGCGCAAAGATTTGGCAACCCTGATTGTCCCGCCCTCATTTCCCCTTACTGTGAAAACGGCACACTTTCTGAGTATCTCAAACAACACCCGGGAGTCGATAAATTAATTATGGTGCGTTTTCTAAAATTTAGTATCAAGTTGAACCCTGGCTGAGGTATAAATTCGGCGGCCACTTTGACAGGTGGGAGGCGTAGCCAAAGGTCTCGAGTACCTTCACCGAAAGAACGTAGTCCACGGGGATCTTAAGCCAGTGCGTAGACTCATCAGGTTTCTACTTATTCATGTCACGTATTTCTTGACGACAGAACAATATCCTTATCAGTGACTCGGGGAATCCGCTTCTCTGCGATTTCGGTCGATCCAAAGACCTTACGTGCAAGGGATTTACTGCGACGAAGGCTGCTGGTGCATGTCGGTACCAGGCTCCGGAACTTTGGGAACAGGACGCTCGCCTGACAAAGGAAAGTGACGTCTATGCGTTTGCTCTCACATCGTTTGAGGTTTGTTACATTACCATCTTCCCCAATTGCTGTACTGACTAAAACGCCATGCAGATCTGGACAGGTCGAGCGCCATATGATCGCCTCAACGATGCTCGGGTTATCATCGAAGTTTCAACGAGGGAAATAAAACCTGGGTGTCCGGTCCCATCCCTCCATGGACAAGAGGTTATCTGGCCCATTCTCCAGGAGTGTTGGAGGACAAATCCGGGAGATCGAGTGTCTATGCAGGAAGTGGTACAGAAACTCGGCCTGGAAAACTGCTAAAAACTTGTGGTCTCACACACGGGTGTCCTGGATTCCTCATGTCTTTTGTTCGAGGTCTATAATCTTAGTACCATCAAAATATGGCTTCAGATGGCTTAGAATAGCTTTGAAGGATAACCAGTGAGCTGCCAAGCATTCCGTAGGTTCTCTTTCAGCACAAAGAAATTCAAAATGTCTACGCGTTCAATTGTTGATCTATGCCATTGGTATTATGTCCGTCTGTATCGAATGTTAGCAGCGGAGTTGGGGAGGGAGAAACAGAGGCCATAGGGCGGGCTTCTACTAGCGCTGTCGTTTTGCTTCGTTCCAGAGATATCTTTACAAGTTAGGAACTTGGGTCTATTATCCCCCAATCTCCATCCTTCAAACGCCCATATGATACAACAACTCCTCATGGCTACCTCGTGCGTACCGGTGATGTCTCCTTACTCTATACACAGTATGGTGCACCAATACAATCGACACTGCCCTATAGCACTTTGTACTGTGTTCGAGCTATGGGATATGACAGAGTATGGGTTATAAGAGAGGACTAAAGCGTGAAAAGGGCGGCTTTGTCACGGGAAAGAGCTATGGGTTATGGCAGAGTATGGGTTATGGCAGAGTATGGGTTATGGCAGAGTATGGGTTATGGTAGGTATGGGTTATGACTGTATAATAATAGTTTGTCACAGCTTAATTTAGACTTTACCTACAGTATTGAGTGTGGACAATGCTCCTCAGAACCAAACCATCACCGCCACACTCCAATCCTACAGGTTGGTGGGGAGCAAAAGGCAGGGGATTGGACTGAGCTCCGTCACAAAACCGGAAGGCTGTAGCGACTATTATGACCTAGCTCCAACAGCCACTGGGTAATGGGCTCGAGCACAGCAGCAGCAGACTTCGCCGACCATGTGGCCCATCTTATGAGATCAAGGCAGGGGCTTGCAACCAATTCCGAGCTTATGGGCGTCTAGATAACAGGACTTCATGGCCTGGCTATATAACGTTAGAAACCACCCACTATTCAGTTTCTCGTGCAGGAAATCGACGTCACAGCACACTCTGTCATCCAGTAGGCAAGGTCCGCAAGGGAAGGTCCCTAACGCGCGGAAGCAGCAAGCCGGAGTAGGGGTCTGCACTGGCAGGGGTCACACTCGCTTGCATTTGTCTCCGAGTCGTTGTCCCAAGACCTACTATGCCCTACTAATGCGTAGTGTTATTCCCTGAACCTTGGTTCTGTACCTGGATTATTGCAATAACTTTATGGAGTTCAGCTTCAGCAAATGATAGGACCTCGAGAGTTTTCGGGCTCCACAAATCACGCTAGTATCGCCGATCACCCGGTTAGTCACTAATAGGCTTCAGTTGCATGTCCTCCACGTCAAGGTACCCACAACTCGTCGCATTCGACCTCGAGTACGCACCCGTCCTTCCTCAGAACTTTTCCCTCCACTCACTTTGCTTACAGTTATACATTGTGGGATCTATGGATCGACACACACGTCACCGGTGTGTCATCTGATAAGAAAACCCACAGGCTGCTCATACAAGAGTTCACTAGGACCTTTACATCGAGATGGCGATAAGGTCAACCAAGTTCTCGACAGGTGCGTTTGCCTCGGATTATCATCATGTGGGGTATTCATCTGTCTATCGTTCGGCGATAGAAATAATGACGTGGTCGCGTTCTACAAGGACGTGCCCTCGATCCTCCACAGACTCAAGGCAGCAGACGTATGCATAGCTGCTTGTTCGAGGACGAGTGCACCCGACTTGTACGTCCCTCCCTCCCTCGCTTCGCTCTTCCATCGCTGTCACTGACCAGAGCATTGGTATTGCTCGGATAGGGCCTATCAAGCCCTCAGGCTTCTCCTCGTCCCACCTTCAAGCACCACCTCTTCTCACAGCTCCACGAACAAGAACAAGAAGGGGAACGATGGCAAACCGATACCAGCCATAGATTTCTTTGATGAACTTGAAATTTACCCAGGTATATCTTTGCGAAACTAGGCGTCGCGAAGGGTTACTCATAAAGTGGCCGTTTATTCGAACAGGATCCAAGATCACCCACTTCAAGAAATTACATGAGAAAACTGGGATACCTTACTCTGAGATGGTGGGTCTTCGAGCTTGATCTTCCTTCTAGGGTCTGTCAGGGATTGAGTATAAAATGTGCTTGGGTGCAGTTATTCTTTGATGACGAGCATAGAAATAAGGAGGTTGAGAAGCTGGGCGTCACGTTCCAGCTTATATCGTCCTCTGGGTTGACAAACAAGACGTTCGAACAGGGTTTGAGTTTGTGGACGAAGCGAAACTCTGAAAGCGAGGAAGGTGGTGGAGAGAATGAGGGGAGTTGAGTGCAGGTTACTGACTGACTGATCAATTCGTTCAGCCGTAACAGCGAGGTGTAACTACTATCTGCCAAGTTCTGATATCATTGCGAGCCACTGCACCACAAAATCCGTAACCACCACTACCACCAGTTGTGTATTAATCATAGAAGTGATGAACGAAGAGCGATGTTAATTGTGCAAAACACAACTGCATCAAATCTTGGGCCTCAGCCTCAATATTCGATAGTAACTAGCAATGAAACAAGCAAATACAGTAATTGTGAATGGAATCCGAAAGCGAAATGAAAGCGAAGTGCCTAACGGTTCATAGCGACGCACTCCGCATTAAAAGTGTATAAGAAGAAACTTTTCAAAGCGAAATCCAAGAGAAAGTATCCCGCAAGCAGAGAATAACGGACCCTCAACCACCTTGTGAAAATCTGGGCGAAAGAAGTAATACCGAACAAAGAAATTGAGAGAAACAAAGGAGTGAATGAAGAAGAAGAAAACAGGCAACATGGGTAACAACGGTTGCACGTGGCAAGAACATGGACGTTAGCGGATGAGCACCGTAAAAACAGGCGCACGAAAAACACCAGTATCCGCACATACACCGCAGCACAGATCGCGAACAACCGAATGACATCTACCAAGAACCAACAGATACCCTCAAGCGTCCCCAAACACGCGAAACCGATTACAATCAGCGACTGGCGAAACCCATATAACTCAGCGAAATAGGCAGGTAGAAGACCACAAGAGATCCAAAGCCATCCACAGAACCGTAAAGCGACAGCCTCACGACCACCCTTCACACGTCACTCTCACCCCCCTCTTCAACTTCCTCCGCACCCGGCCGTACACCGTTCGATTTCTCCTCCTCGACTGCACCCTGCTGTACTTGCCCCTGATCCGGTTTCTGCGCATAGGCAATATACCCCTGCGGCGTAGCATACTGTTGCTGGTATACCGTCGGTTGTTGTTGTACCCCAGCAGGAGCAGGAGCATACACGCTATACGGATACTGTTGTGGTTGTGGTGGCGGCGGTGCGTATGCTCCGTAGGGTACACCATGAGGCGGGGGTGCATGCGGATGCGGAGCCCAGACTGCAGGAGGCGGGGCGTGGGGTGCATGCGGTGGTGGATAGGGTGTATACATCTGCGGATGAGGATGTCCATGTGGCGTTACTTGGGGAGGAACGTGAGTATAGTATGTCGGATGGGGGTGTGATGGAGGTGGGGGATGGTAATATCCTGGTTGTATTTGCATTTGAGGTGCAGGCTGAGGTTGAGGTTGAGTTTGGGTCGGGGAGGTTGTGGCGATAGGTGGCGGTGGTGGACCTTGGGGGGTGGCTGGGTCGGAAGGTGAAATAGGGGCGTTCGTGGACGCGGAAGAGGGTGGTGGTGACGTCTGTGCGGAATCGGTTGTTGGAGTTTGTGCTTGGGCAGGGGGCTGAGAGACGGGAGCCAGAGTGGGTACTGGATAGCTTGCATAGGCATATTGAGCTGGGTGCGTGGGCGGTGGTGGGACCGGCTGTGTTGGTGAGATCGGGTAAGGCGCTTGGGGTGGATACACCGATACATGCGGGGGTGGTTGCACGTAGCCATAGTATGGTGCTACGCCGAACGAGGGATACGACGCTGCTGGTGCAGCCGCCGCCATGGGAGAGGCGGAGGGTGCAGTCGGGTCGACGTACACTTGCGTTGTCTGTGCCTGCTGCTGGTGCTGGTGATTGGCGGGAATCGTGATCGATGCACTGATGACATCTTGCGGAGATGGTGGCGATTGAGACTGTTGGGGATCCGTCGGCGTGGGTGGGGCCCTTGCATTCGTACCTTTACGTGGACGTTTGGCTGCAGGTGCTGGTGTATATGGACCATAACGTCCCCGCTTAGAGGTGACTGACTCAGGAACTTCACGTTTATCGGACAGAAGCGGTAAACCGGTCAGAGGGGGTCCAGCGAGAAGAGAGGCGGAAGTATCGATGTCGTCGGCTTCGCCTCTGTAGCGGAGAACCCCATCCGCACCTATCTCCACCTTTGGGGGGTTCCGGAAATGTGTCTTATCTAGGTACTCTGGACTGATTTCGAGTGAGGCTAGTTCAGGGAGAGAGGAGGGGGGTCGTAGGCGACCGCTTTCGACATCTTCGATTTTGTAGTAGGATATGAGGTGCTGAGCGACACCGTCAATCGTCAGGGAAAATGTCTGTTGTCATTGAACTAGTAAGAAAGGATAGGTGAAAGATACGGGCGATATGCGCACCTTCTTCATCAGGCCGTCGGGCTTGAACTTGGAACTGTTGGTCAGACTGCCTACAAGCATACGTTGGCTCTGCTTGTCAGCACCTGGGTGTCCATGATCAGACTTGGGTCGACTGAGAGGTCCCGAATCCTTGCTGCCATCATACTCATTACCGTCACTATCCTTTCCGCTGCGATGACTCGACCCTCTCTTCTCAGTTTCGCGATAGAGGAGAAAGTTGCCGAGAATCCTGCTTGGACTCCAGAAGAATCCGTCGGTCCACCGCTTGATACCACTCTCGTCCTCGTCAAAGACGAACACGGAACCAGATGTGATCATTTTGCGTTCAGAGTCGACGAGACGGCGGGTGACGCGGGGAATGAGGCCCCTGCGAGCGGCTTCGAGGATGAGTAGCGCATCGCCAGTGGTCTCTATCCATCCGGACCACGGCGGCTCTGTCCAGGTGGGAGGGTTCTGCTGGGAAGTGCCATGTTGGCCGCCTGACATGGAGCTGAAGCTGTCTTGGACATCGTTGGCGACCAACGAGGAGGGAAGAAAGTTAAGATCGATGAATAATTGAGAATGAATAATAAAGTTTTTGATGAGAGACTTAAAGTTGGCTCACCTGGCTGTTAGATCTGCGGGAGGAGAAATTTGAGGTCGTTTGAGCGTGAATTTGGACCCCGCTGGTCAAACTCCGCCTTTTGTTTGTCCTGCCGCGTTGCCTTTCCACACGTATTCGCTTCAGAACAACACAGAAAAGCATTTTCAGAGCGTCAATCGATTAGCCCACACGCTGGGTGCTCCGCAAAACACCCGCATGCCACCTACACACCCAGCACTCCGCCGCAATTTAGAGTTTGCACCGAACATGTTTGATGACTAAGCAACATTCATATGCCGCCGATACATTTGCGACAAAACTTCATCTTTCTGTCACTCTTTATTTTCTGGCAGCGACGTTCTCGGAACATTCCAAAGCCTGCAAACTCGCATTTCTGTCTCACTCCGACACGCGGAACCCAAATTATACTCATTTTTTATCGTGCACGTTGCACCGCCATTGTTACTTTTCAAACGCGACTAAACCGGGAAGAGCATAAAGAGTCAAAAGTAGCCCGGCCTTTGGAAAGTCATTCACTCGTTTGAGTCTGCAAGTGCTAATGTTACAGATATCAAGCCTGAAGCATGAGGTGTATGAGATCCGCGCAATAACCTCCATCGCCTCTCAATCGGCGAGCTCTCGGCATAACAAGACCGGTAGTAATTTCGTCGCGATCCTCTGCCATGTGCTGTCGCAGAAGTCCTTCTCCTTCGATGACGACTGTGAGCGACTTTTCGGGGGGATCTAGTCTTCAAACATTATCAGTGCCATGGACAGACAGTAATCTTCTTGTTCCCTCTGCCTATGATACATGGATCCGTGCTACGCGCCCGAGGCGTGGGGTTTGTTATTCGTGCCATGCTGGTGCAATGCCAAGGCACTTGCCAAGTTCCGACGATCGAGGAATCAAGGTACATAGAGCATATCGAACACCGGAACAACATGAAGACAATCGCACCTCAGCCTTCCCCGCACGTCTCTATGAGCCCTTTGTCTCGTGTTCACACCCATTTTAATTTAATTCCAGCTAAAGTGCAAGTGGGGATTGCCCTTGCGCTTCCGTCGTGTTACGCCTCCTTGTCCGCTTTGGGACTCACGATGCCGACTATTATTGGCCCTTTGTCCATCATTCAACTTACCGCTGTCAAGTGTCGTTCTGCCTGAATCCGTACCTGGCAGAAGATGATCCAGCTCTTTGGTTCGCATGGGTGCAGTCCCTTCAGAAAAAGTTCTCGCCAATAGGCCCGTCCCAGGTTTCCTCCAATGAGGGCCTACAGATATCATATTCCCCGTAGACGACTCGTCCAACGCTTGCCACTAGCAAGACCAAGGATTACCCTTCATTTCATAACTGTATTGTTTGATGTTAGCCTGTTGCCATAATTAACCAGCCACCGCTGACGTTAACTCTGCCTCCTTCCCAGTGCATCCAGTTGGCATCAACGTCGTGCTGAGCGCATTTCTTGTTGCTCGATGGCATTCTGATCCCCTCCTGATCGACATCCGAAGTCTCGTCTCCCTCGACTAGTTTCACGCAAATGTTAACGCCCGCGGGGACCTTTGGGTTAAATCATTCATGTTTGATGCAGGCAACCAACAGATAATCCCAGATGCCAATCCGTTCTATCCGAATGTTGTCCATCTTGATCAGATTACAGTGGTCTTCCTTCTTCGTTATTTGTCCCCCGCGAGATACCATCTCGGCATGAATTCAATGTCGTACGCCCCCGTCCCCCCGCTGATTGACGTGCTATCGGTACACCCGCCCAACACAAAAATCCGCAATCACCCCCGTTTGATTCAAAATCTTCGTGAAAATCCCCCTCACTTTATCCCCGTTCCCTGGACTAATCATGGCCTCGGCTGGCCTCGGCCCTCACATGCTTCTAGGACCTGGACATCCACAAAACTCAAAGCGAGCATCCGTGTTGAACGCTGAGCTTCGAAAGATTGATTTTTGTGCCTTTCTCGGCGAACCCGAAAGGCAGATTTGATTTACCTTACTGAGACATCCTTCATGCCCAAGACCGTGCCCGACCCAAGGTGTTTAGTCGGGATCCGGATTCTGGGAATATATCAATTGTCCCTCAATGATCCCCATCCCCGTTCTACTATAAAACCCTCCCTCAACTAGGGCGCCTAGTCTTCTCGTCGTCCACTCTTTCTTTCGAGAAATGGGTCTCTTGACTCCGTCGTCGTTGGCTTTGGCCTTAACTTTCACTCATGTACGCCCTACTCTCCGTCATTGCCATCCGTGTCGATTGGCGTCAGTCGCGAGCGCTTACTAACATTTGTTGCGTCTGGTTCTGCCAATATGGTCCTACTAGTCCTTAGCCGCTAATGCACAGTCCACTCATTTCAGTCATAATGTATTCCGCCATCGACGGCAATCGATCCCTACAAACCTTCCCGGAAACTGGACCTCGCTTGGATGCTACATGTACGTCGTGCTTTTTTCATCACGTTCCAGGCCGTAGCAGTCCCGCTCCTATTCGATCGTTGCTTCCCGAGGTGCCCTGTGCTTCCGTGCTTCGTGTTCATTACATCTCCTTCACCCCTATGTGCTTCCAGACTTGACATTGACATTTTGCATCACAGTGATAACCTCGCTGCAGGACGTACTCTGAACGCTAATGGTTTCACCAGCGGAGATTCCATGACCATCGAATCGTGCATTAACTTCTGTGATCAGAAGGGTTATATCTATGCAGGAACCGAATATGGCGTAAGTGCGCACCCAGCGCTATTCCTTCCTTTTCTTTCCATCCTTTTTTCTTTATTCGTTCTGGATCCCCGATCCCGAACTAGAAACGAAAGGCAAGAATGCCCATTCTGCAATTTTTTCCTGTCCCGCGTTCCTCCTCGCCTTGGCGTTGCGCCCTATTTTCTCTGCTTCGTTTATAATTAAGTGATTCTATGAAAGATCGATAGCGCTAATCATTATTACTTCCACTAGGCTGAATGCTGTACGCCGTCCTCTCCAACTTGCCCTCAAACCTGAAAAAGCTGATCAATTTCTCATTTCATTTGCTCACTTTCTTCTTGGTCTTCCCATCGTACCTTACTTACTGCCTTCCATTTCAACTTCACGTACATTCTTCGCCCTCTCGTACTTCTTTGGGCATAACTTCCCAAAACTATCCGGTCTTCTTACCTTCCTTTCCCTGCTGCGGCAACAATGTACCCCCCTTTGTGTCCCCCGCCTATTTTCCTCTTATCTTCACTGTCCGCGCGGTCGCTCGTTTCTATTTTTATTTTTTTTCTGATCGACAGATTGCGATAATTATATCAAGAATGGCGGCGAACAAACAGCAGAGTCCGAATGCAACATGCCCTGCTCCGGAAATACACTTCAACCATGCGGTTCCGGAGGTCGCCTCAACATGTTCTGGAGCGGAGGTTCACCCCCTCCCACCCCTGTCATCACTGAACGTGCCGGGGACTGGGTCTCATTGGGCTGCTGGAAGTACGTCTTTTTTTGGCGTTTATTTTAAGGATGCGAAGCTGATTGGTTCACTTGTGATTCATGATCATGAATTTGGGCTTGACTTTGAATGAACTTCGAACTTGCCTCGGCGATGACTCCTATCCTGCAATATATGGACTCATGTCGGGGTTCATTCGATGCATATTCGTAATTTGACTTTTCTTAAACTTCTATTTTGGCTTTGGCTTTGACGTTGACTTGTGGTTCTGGCATTGGCTCTAATGATGGCTTTCCGGATGTTCTGTTTGGGGTTTGCATGACTGTGTGTTTTGAATGATGTGGATACGCACATTGTTGCGTTGCGCTCTACAGTGATGCAGTTGATGGTGCATCACGGTCCCTGCCCGTTGGCATGAGTACCGATGGACCTGTTGATACGGAGAGCTGCACGACCGCCTGCTTCCAGAATGGATATCATCTTGCCGGAACGGAGTTTTCTGGGTACGTACGACCCCTTCACTTTATCAATATAACTCGGGATAAGGAATTGACCCATATCCGACACCATTTTCGTTCCCATTCCATTTCTGGGCATGTAGTGAATGCTGTAAGTACTCATTCCGCTTCTTATGATATAAGATATAACTCACAATTATCTGGCTATTTGGCAGATTGTGGTAATGCCCTCGATGCAGCCGCAACCAAGGCCGCAGACACGGACTGTAACATGGTCTGTGTTGGCAATAACTCTGAGTTCTGTGGTGGTCCGAATAGGTTGAACGTCTATAACTACACTGGTACTGATTTGCCCACGAATCCTGGAGGTGGAGGCGGAGGTCCTTCGACTGTTTTCCCTGTTCTTGACGGTCTGCCAACCGGTTGGGCATATAATGCTTGCTGGGTGTAAGTCTTCTGTCTATCAGCATCCGACATAAGTCACTGAAAAAATGTTGTATCTAGTGACAACGCCCACGGTCGTATCCTCCAGAACCAAATTCCCGATAGCCAGAGTATGACCGTCGAGTCTTGCATCCAGGCTTGTGTTGCTCAAAATTTCACTGTTGCTGGTCTCGAATTCTCTAGTGAGTTTGTCTTCCATGTTTGATTGCAGGTCTGATGTTGACACCTTTTTTTTTAGCTCAATGCTGTGAGTTTATTATCCTTCTACCGCGTACTCGATATCTAGACCATCATACCTAGTCTGCGGTCCCAACCTTGTTGCTGGCGCTGTTATTGCTGATGCGTCTTCTTGTAACATGGGATGCGCGGGTAACTCTACGTACGTGACACTAAGTTTCTCTGTCCGTCCATATTCTGACGATGGCTTTATAGGGAGGCTTGTGGCGGTCCTTCTCGAACCTCTGTCTATGTGAATGGCGACCTCACCGTCTTCCCGGTTCCGACCGCCCAGACGACCAACTTGCCTGGTAATTACAAGTATGCTGGATGTTTGCAGTGAGTTACGCGGTTATTTTGTGTTGCTGGGAAAATTGAGATGTTGACGTTACTGGCTTTTAACAGCGAGGCTCAAGGTCGCCGTATTCTGCCTTGGATGCTCGAATGGCCTTCCAACAACTCTGCCACTGTCTGCATGGAACGTTGTGCTGAATACGGCTATCCCGCTGCTGGTGTTGAGGTTAGTTCTGCTCTTGACCTCAGATTTGATTCCTTAGCTAATGGTCGCCTGTAGTTCGGTATCCAATGCTGTGCGTACCCAAACGCAAAGGTTGGGTGCCTTATACTGACTCTTTTCTGTAGTCTGTGGTGATATCACTGATGTCACGGACTCTGACGGTATCATTGGTGACGAGGCCGACTGCAATATTCCTTGCCCTGGTGACCCGGCTCATCTCTGTGGTGGCGGCGACCGTCTTAACTACTACACTTGGGAGGGTGACCTCAACGTCTGGCACAAGCCCGCTGTTACAGGTCGCTATGAGGCATGTTTTCCTCTTAACATATCCGTGTGCGAGACTGATTCAGCTCTTACAGTTCTTCGGTAAGTTACTTATCAAGCCATTAAACGAAGACTTGTGTTGAGCCTTCTCACCTACAACTGTCTGCAGTTCCTGGGTGCGCGGGCATAATTTGACTCATTTTATAAGGCACTCACGATGTCAACAGAGTTATTGTTCCCTTGATCGCTACTGTCGGTATCAACAACAAGGTTACCTTCCTTGAGAAACATGGCACAGGGTCTGTCCCTTCGCTGCCTGTTCATGATTGTAATACTACTAACACCTACTCTGCAGTTTCCCCAACTCAACTGGTGCCTACGAACTTGATATTAGCTTGGCCTCTGACTTCTCCAAAGCGTGGCGTGAAATGCATGGCCTCAAGACTGATGTCTTCTGCGCTGGCAGCGTTATTCTCCCAGACAAGGCTGGACGACAACTCAACGTTGGTGGATGGTCCCTCGACTCAACTTTCGGGGTTCGCTTATTCACTCCCGACGGCGTCCCCGGAACCAACTCGACAAACGACTGGGAGGAAGATTATCCTAATCTCAAGCTCCAGGTTAGTGCCTCATGTTGGACGCTTCGATCAAAGTAGAATCTGATGGTGTAACTTCAGAGGGGCCGTTGGTATCCAACTGCTGCTGTCCTTTCTAATGGCTCTGTTCTTGTTATCGGTGGAGAAATTGGTAGCAACGACCGTGCTCAGCCTAACCTTGAGATATTGCCCAAGCCTGAGGGTGGTGATACTGTCATCGACCTCCCTTGGCTCCAGAGGACCGATCCCAACAACTTGTATCCTTTCGTTATTATCCTTCCCAGCCAAAACATCTTCGTCGGTGAGTATTGGACGTACAGGAACTTGACGAATATCTCATGCAATCTTTATAGGATATTGGAATGAGGCCCGTATCTTGGAACCCGTCAACTTCGAGACCATCAAGGAGCTGCCTAATATACCCGGAAACGTCAACAATTTCCTCGCCGGTCGTACATATCCTTTGGAGGGAGCAGCCATGCCTCTTCCTCAGCACGCTCCCTACACTGAACCTCTCGAAATCCTCATCTGCGGTGGTTCAACTGAGGGTGGAGGAGAAGCCAATGATAACTGTGTCACCATCCAACCTGAAGCCCCAGAACCGAAATGGGTTATTGAGCGCATGGTCAGTGTCATTGTGCCACGCTTCCATGGCGTATGACGCCGACTGACAGACTTTACGCAGCCTTCGAAGCGTGTGCTTGCATGCATGGTTGCCCTCCCAGATGGTACATACATGATCATGAACGGTGCTCACCAGGGTGTTGCCGGATTCGGTTTGGCCAATGATCCCAACTTGAACGCAGTCTTATACGATCCTACCCTGCCACGGAATCAGCGTATGTCGATCCTCAATAATACGATCGTCGCTCGCATGTATCATTCCGAGGCTACTCTCCTTCCTGATGGACGCGTTCTCATCTCTGGTTCTGATCCTCAAACCAACAATCCTGATGGTACACCCAAGTACCCTGAGGAGTTCCGCATTGAGGTATAGCGTCCCTCTTGTTATGTGGATCCGCTTAATAGCTTGGTCTGACCTCGTATTTTTCTGTCAATTAGGTCTATATACCCCCTTACCTCGCTTCTGGTCTTAAACAGCCTACCTTTGATCTCCCCAACCATGATTGGACTTACGGCGGACAGTTTACTATCACTAATGTCCATTTGTTCCAAGGCACGATATCGAACGTGCGCATTTCTTTGATCGGAGGTTAGTTTCTCAGGCAAATATATTTCAAGAACCCTTCCCCTGATCTTTGGCGTTCACAGCTACCTCCAGTACCCACGGAAATACCATGGGTGCTCGTACCATTTTCCCCGCTTTCTCCTGCAGTGGTACAACCTGCACTATCACCGCACCTCCTAATGCCGGTGTTTCCCCTCCGGGCTGGCACATGTTGTTCGTCTTGGACGGCCCTACGCCATCCGTTGCTCAGTGGGTCCGCATCGGTGGCGATCCCTCCGAGCTTGGAAACTGGCCCAACCTTCCCGGCTTCACTCTTCCAGGTATCTAATCGAATAAAGGACTGAATGTGAAGTACCGTTGAGTTTTGTTTTTCGTTTACCACCTCCGGGTTGATATACCTTTTGTCACGGATCCTTTGGCACCGTTATTGTTCGCCTTTTCGTATGTTTGAATGGTGTACGTCACCCATATTCTGGCACACATGGGACTCTCCGACTGTTGTTAGTTATTATTAATATAAATAACCTCTCATTTTTCTTTCCGTCTGAGCGAACAAATGAGCTAGGAATCATCACCCGTTCGTGTATGCTAAGTGTTAATGGGACAATGGACCTAATTTCAAGAGTTACGGCAACGGGTGATTGAAGATTCAGGGACCCACATTCCCTCTGTTCCTTGTCGTCGGCAGCATCCCTAATGAGTGTATAGGCATCCCGACCCGTGAGACTCAATCATTTCCGCCAAAGCGGTATCTCGATCATTTGATAACATGTCGACCTTCCAGGTCCGATGTGTCAATCGTCATTCATGGATCTAAAACGTCGAAACCATATTCAACCTGCCAAGTTGTATTTTCATCCCTGAACTGATGCGACGAAGGCGCAAGCCGCTCCTTGGCCGAAGCTTCTCGGAGATGGAATCCCCCGTCATTTCGCGTGCAATCCCAAGATTCTAACAAACTTTGGCCTTTTGATAGATATATATGATGTACACCTAACAAACTGTATCCGACAAGGTGAATAGATAACGCTTTAGATGTTGTAGTCTAGTCATGTTGAAAGTGAAGAATCAATTCAGTTGAATGATGAAAAGGGAGAAAAGATATCACTGAGTCCATAGCATGGTTAGAATATCACGGATGTCCGATGTCAGAATTATCCACAAGGAAGACAATAGGTGACCTGCTCCGAGGGGCATACAGGGGAGAAAAGGAGCGACGATTATAAAATGAGTGTTGTTGTAGTAAAGAATGCAAGGTGCATGAGAGAAAGACCAAGGCACGATCAAAACGACGAAGAGGTGATCTTCAGTAGGAAAAGATCATGAGCCAGGGGTTGAGGACAATCTGCAGAAGCGGGAATGAGAATCGACGCTATTGTGCCATAGAGGGTAACGAATACTCACAGGGAAAAGGATATGGCCTCCTGTTGTGATCCTGAGATTGGCATGATCAACAAATGGGCTCAAAGGGACAAAAAGTGGGATTCAGGCACTCACGCAAGAGGAATGATGACAGCCCAGGCATATCCTGGGATTTGCCACTCGAGTGGCACTAGCGGTGTTGTGAAAATGACCATAGTCGCGATGAGGAGGACGCAAACAGTGAAAATGGGCCAGTACCGCTTGAGGATTCTGGGAACTTCAATCCAGAAATTTGACCGCTCGACTTCCTTTGCAGTCGCACCCCAGGTAATGTTGTAGGAGAACATGTGTGCGAGAAGGGCAGTTGAGAGGTGGAAGCTCAGACCGGCGAAGAAGAAGAAACTAGCTGACTGTCAGCATTTGATTTGACGGTACAGAGACGATTGAACTCACAAGAATGGGATCCACATGAAGTTTTCAAAGAGCGCCGACAGTAGGTCGCGGTGTCCGATACGATATTCCAAGAGGGTGAATGCGAGATTACCAACCCCAGGGAAAACAACCGTGCAAGCAAGCCAGATCTCGAAACTTTTGAGATAGAACCCATCGACTTCGTACGAGAGCCCAAGGAGGAAGTAATTCAGGACCGAGAGTACGGCTGCGGCAGCGAGGCCGTAGTACGAAAACATATAGGCCATCATACTGATCTTGTAATGGACCGGAGCGTTCGACCAAAGAAAGATCCGTAGCTGCTTGTTGATAGGTCCGAGCCGATACCAGTCCTTGAGGGGGTTGAAAATGAGCTCATTACAACCTTCAGAGACAGATGATTAGTCCCATCATTATTCAGATCCATGATAAATTGAGGGGAGTGACTCACCGTAGGCGTATTTCTGCCACCGATTCAACTCATCATCAACAGTCAGCGAGACACCCTCCTTAAAGCCACCTTCCGAGTAAGTTGCCCATCGAATTATGTATCCTTTCAGCTACATCCGAATAAGATGCTGAGCGGATAACTTTAACGGACTGAAAGAACTGGAAGCTTACCTGAAGCCGAAGTGCCATATCAAAGTCCTCAGACACATTATGCTCAGACCAAATCTTCGTAGCCCCATCAGTGTTAATGAACGCAGCTTCCTGGAGAGCGGACCACCGAAGGAACGCGTTGTGGCCGACGAAAGGTGCAATTTCGCCGTTAGCACATCCGAGAGAAATGCACTTGTTGATACGACGGGTGAAGTGCGCAATACCGTTCTCAAAGTAATGGAAGGCAACCTGCATGACGTCTGCGAAGGTCATCAATACATATATTCTAAGGTTAATGAAAGCAAGTAGGGTATACCTGACTCGTGTTGGATGATGGCAACTTCAGGACATTCTGCCATTTCGCGCGCGGCATCCCTGAGGCAATCCTAGTTGCAGGTTTTACTATTAGGCGTTACGTTTTTGGAATTAATGTAAAGGGACGTACCTCAGGGACTACAGTGTCAGAATCAACAAGTAGGATAATGTCACCAACACGAAGGGAGCGCGCATTGCTAGCCCAAGGCTTCCACTTCTGACCTGTCGATTCATACATCTCTTCCATGGCCATATCAAGTGCTCGTTCCTCCAATGTTGCCGAGCTTCGGTCCTCAAGTTTCTCAGATGCTTCCAGTGCAAGGATGTGCTTCTCCATCAAGAGCGAGAGCTAAACGAGAGTGGAGTAGAGAAGATGCATTCAATCACACGGGGACGCTCAGAGACGAAGGCAATCACCTGAAGACCGTAGTTCATGTTGGATGCTTTCTTGAACCTTCCTGCACGTTTGAAACCATCCGGTTTATCACTATGAGGAGGTCGAGCCACCCAGCCGATGTTGTGGTCAGAATAGAACTCGATGCGTTTCTTCCGTTCCTCTTCGTTGATAAGTTGAAGACCGTCGTCGTGTACGAAGATTGAAGAAGTTCCGCCTTGGCGAGCGTACGTCTGCATAGCTTTCTTGATATGGTAAACGGACTTGGCTCTGAATTAGGATTGAAACGTTAATTAGGTCAAGTGAACAGTGAGTTTTTGGGGATAAGAATATCAAAACGTGTTGGCGTACATAGTATCCTCCAAGCTCTCCTTGTACACGGGCATCTCGATTGTGATGTGGGGTAGGCGTGAATCAACTTCGGGGTTGGGAGAGGGTTTTTGTGCTGAGTAGTACCGAGAGTTCTCGTGGTATTGGGCCACGGGTCCAATTCTTCGAGGCAAAGTAGTCAGCAAAGACGTAGTTAGTCAAGACGGAGAAGAAGGAAAACTTACAACATGGAGAGGTTAGCCACGATTTGTAGTGCGAAGAACTACTCAACGACGTAAGATGGAAGCGATAGTGAAGATAAACGAAGTACCACTGACAAGTGCCACGCAAACCAAGAACGGCGCAGTAGCTAGAAGTGCGAAGCGTTTGTATCCGTGATCCAGTTTGAATTCCGCAAGAAGAATGGAGAGGCCACTAGCCACGAAGACTTGGTCCCCATAATTCCATTTCAGCCCGATACAAAGAGTCCGAGTGAACACTTACAAATGGAAAGGCCAAGGCCGAGGCCACCGTAGACAGGTGCGAATAGTCGAATGGGGCGAGGGGCTGGTCCACTTGAGCCCTTTTCAAGGTCAGTCTCTCCATCATCTTTGGACGAAGTCCAACTCCAACCCAAGATCTTGAATGATCTTGACTTTTTTGTTTCCTTGTCTTTCCCAGCTAAGGTAGCTACAACTTCGGTAACGGCGACAGGAGAGGGAAGAGGAAGGGGGTATTTCTCATTGAGGTTGGCGTTGGAAGCAGTAGTGGAAGGAGCAACAGATGTGGCGACAGATGTAGCCACGGAATGGGCAGTTGATCTTGAACGCCAAAGGAGTTTCATCAACCTTTCGTTGAACTCGCGACAAAGAGGAACAATGTGATCCAGTTCATCGGACCACACCACAAGGACCCGTTCGTCTCTCTGATGGATGCTCCCTCAGCTTGAACTATTAAGAGATCCGTAAATGGCACTCACGATAAATGCTCCGCATTGTTCTTTGTCGGCGTGTGGCAGTGCGCTGACAGTGTCGAGGATCTGGATGCGGGTGTTCGCATCGATATAGAAGGCGGATGCATCATCAGCGCTGTAAAGTGAATTGAGACTGGAAAGCAGAAAACATCGAAGGAAAGACTTACGCTGTTGCCAATGCAGAATGTACGGCTGCACTTCGCACTTTCACAGCTACTAGAGGATTCAAACCTCGCACGGCAGCTTCAAAAGGCGCAAGGAAAGGATTTTCATAGGGAAAGAGTCGGAATTGTCCAGGTTCTACTCGTATGCAAACACCTGCAGAAACATTCTCTTCTGATGGCTTAAACCAGGCATCTCCTTGTGTCTGAAAATGATAGCCCAACTGTGAGCAAAAGGGGGGAGACAAGCACTTGTAGAGGTTGCAGGAGCAAACATACGGAACGAAAGATATAATGTAGGATGGCGTCGTAAGAGTCGTAGTCCATGGTGATTAATCAGCGAGGTGGCGACACCCGGGAGGTAGAGTAGGATGTAAATGCTTGTTGTCGAAACCCAAAGGAACCGCAATTAGGGCAGAGAGTTTAAAAGAGGATCTTCGAATGGGGATTCGATGATTAGGTGGACTTGTGGACGTTGGTGGCCGTGTGCGATGCCATCAGTATGAAAAGAGAATCTCGAATCCTCCGTATGGTGAGATCTCGGAAGTTCTATTCTTATGATTGGGGAATCCGACGGAACGCCCAATCAATCCTGTACACCAGTAATTGTGACGCCCTGAACGCTTGAGCACTGGACGCCTCTGCCACGTTGATGTGATCGCTGTTTGCTGAATCCGCGTTCCTCCCACTCAGCAGGGCGTGGGAGCAAGCTTCCAAGAATCTGCTGGAAGACATCGCTCGGGAGATTGAGAACCCCTCGAGGAATCCGTGAGACAAGGGCAGTAAGATAAAAAATTGTCTTGATTGACAGATACCTATGTCTATTGCTCTATTAATTCTCATTCTCCGCACCAGTCGCAAACCTACGACATACCTCTGTCTAGAGGTACTTATGGTTTGTGCACAAACGATGCTGTAGTCTCAGCATTTCTGTACGTCGCATGCCATGGTCATTGGTAGATTAGCCTGTCGGATGCTCATGCGAGATGACGAGAAGTTCTGGGCCAGGGGATGAGAACTCATGTTTATCATGTCACTGTCAATTCACAACGTTCGAGTTTCGACATTATTTCGACGTGGGAGTTGGATGGAAGATTCATCGTAAATCGAGTCACGCGAGCGGCGTGGCCAAGACACTGTTCAAGTGTTTATCGAAGACCGGATGTCTTGCGTTGAATGTGAACGTCTTGGCGGCATTCTGTCTGTCTTGCATAAACCAGGGCAATTACATGCATCAATCCACCAGAGCAACCTACCCGAGACTCCGATGAGTGAGAAAAAAGGAGGGTTTTCTTTTCTGTGCCTGGTCAGATCAAACGGGGGCACGTGGTCAAGGAATCAAGACCTCACAGGTTCGAGGCTTCGTTATCACCTGTCGTTACCTCGTTTTCCCGGCCAACTGCCATCAAGACACACGGCCGTACTCAAATTCCGTGATCGATATATTTAACCCCTTCTGCAACCTGCTTCTATCTAACGCATGCCTGGACACTGAATCCTGTCTTCGACCAGATGCTCTGGGATTTCGTCGCGCTCCGTTTATTGCTGATCCCTTATTGGTCAAGTTCTGGTCGCAATTTCGACACATGTTATGGGTTATCCTGCTCCCTCTCATGAAGTTTCTGTGCCTCAAGCTAGCGCAAGTCTTGACCCTCGCGCAACTACAATAATCATATTTTCTTTGACACAGGATCTTCAGGCGACCCGATGAAAGTCCTCAGAATCCCGGGCCGTGTTCATCAAGCATGCTCCTATGTAGGGATCCGATTGACTTGTCTCAGAAAATGATGTAGATATGAACAAACGACACAATCAGGAACAGTGAATCGAAGTGACTTAGGATGCTATAGGGAGAAAACTACAATCCCAGGCATGACAAAGGATATATTCGCTTCTCTACCTGTAGACACCAAAATTCCCACCCGCATATCCTGAGCCTGACCCGGTTCTCGATTTTGGCCAATCCGCAAGCGGGTGATGGTTCCCCTGAGCAAAACCCGCTTTCCGAGATACATAACTTCCATTCGGGACGATCACTTTCTTCCATCAAATCACAGATTGAAGTGTCATGACTAACACACAGCATCACTTGCCATCGAGTTGTCTTCTTTTACCAAATTTTCCCCTCGTGTTGCAACCGAAGGATGAGGAAGGAGGAGGGTGGGTAATCCCCATTGAATTACTCCCAAGGTTCGGATAACTCTCTTGCGGCGTTTGTAAAACGGATAGTTAAAAAAGAACTATCAAGGGTGCTCGTACCACCCGCCACTCAAAGAACAAGATTACCCTATCTGTTGACAGATGATGGCTTCCTGAGAATCTTGACACACAGATCGATCTTCCGTCCGAGGCGGTCAAATCCCACTAATGCCTTGAGCGCCTCGAGGCCAGGAACGGTAAAAGTTGTTGGGTAGACCTGGTCGCACAATCATCCGGCCGTGAGCCAATAATGGACAATTCGTTTGCGTCTTAAAATCTCACGTCCAAGGTTCTGCTCCCTCGGCTGGTTTTCTAGGGTCACAGACTCACAAGGTCTATCGCCATGGCTCACAATCCGACGGACTCCATCCAGGAAGAAGATAGACTTGCTCCACCCCACCCCAAGTTCGCTGTCGCCGACTTTCGACAGCCCTCACACTCGAGAACAACTTCCGCCAGGACAGCTTCGAGTACCCAGTCCTATGGAGAATCCCCTCCTGCGACTCCCCGCAGTGGTGCGCATACCACTTCCAACCCATTTTCACCCCCTGGCAGTGCTACAAGCCTCAATGCCACCTCGGAACAATCATCCCCTCAAGCTCCCCCAACTCAACACACACATGCCATATCCTCCGACTCAATCCTCTCTGTTCCAAGGAGTGGGATACACTCTGTCTCTACGAGCGTCGCGGATCTCTCACGAAGCTCACACTCCCTCTATGGTAGTCGGCCTGGTACTGCAGAATATTCCAATCGCCCACCGTCAAGTCGCCTGAGGGAGAGTTTCGCATCTCCCAAGCCCCGCCCCATGACGATGTACAGCTCTGCTCAACAATCCTCGGTTAAATTCCAGCGGGAACGTCCTAAGTCCACGATGCTCTCTGCACGAGGCCCGATCGAGAAGTCTTGGATTTCTACACGTGATCCATACGCCCGACTGGCCTACTTCTTAACCTATGGCGTGATGCTTCTTGGAGTCGCGGCTGGAGCTGTCCGCTGCTGGATTTCATGGCGCGATACGCCCATTTTGCCTGGTAATTTGTGTATGGTCATGGATGAGAACTTCGATTCCCCGGATGGTATCTTCGGAGAGAACGGGAAGTTCTTCCGTGAAGTTGATATGAGCGGATTCGGGTAAGGATTCATGGTGTGGTCGTCATAGTTTCACTAACAAGCTTTTACTCTATAGAAATGGGGAGTTCGAGATGACGACGGCTTCTGAGAACAATTCTTACGTGCGCAATGGACGTCTTTACATTACGCCTACTTTGACTTCCGATGTCATTGGCATGGACGCCATTGTCGACGGCCACGTCTTCAACATGACGGACTGTACCTTCAACGTCACTCAAAACCTTGGTTACACCTCTTCATCGTCAACTCAGTTCGCCAACAACAGTACCATAGGCATGGACCAGCCTTTTGATGCGAAAGCGTACTACCAGGCTTGCTCCGCTGTTAGCAACATAACCAGTGGTCAGATCATCAACCCTGTGCAGAGCGCTAGAATAAACACAAAGAAGACTGCCAGTATTAAATACGGCCGAGTCGAGGTTAGAGCCAAGATTCCCAAGGGGTTAGTTTCAGTTTGATCACTTGCCTCAGTTTTCGTCGATCGTCATTCTGACAGTTTCTTTAGCGATTGGGTTAGTGGAGCATAGAAATGTAGTTTGTTTGGCAACGCTAATGTTCGACATGTTTTGCGGAAATTCTTAGCTTTGGCCAGCGATTTGGATGCTTCCAGTGGACAACAAGTATGGAGCTTGGCCTATTAGCGGTGAGTTTCTCCGCACTCATCTTTGGCCAATTTATCGCCTTGCTTCGAACTTCATCATTCGAACTTCGGGCGTGAAATTCGAGCTGTCCTTTATACCGCGTCCGGTGGCTATGAATACCTGGCCGTGCATGAGGTTCGAGGCTAGTTCACACATCATACTGACCTTGTTCTCATCATAGGTGAAATTGACATCATGGAATCTCGTGGAAATGACATTAGATATCCCAAACAGTGAGTCTGTCATCCCATTTCGCACCTGAAAGCAAGCAGGATTTCATGCTAACGCTTGTTCACAGGGGTAGCAACTATGTCCGCGGCTCTCTAAACTGGGGTCCGGCCCCTCAATTAAACCGCGTCTGGAAAACATACGGTTGGTGGGCTCAACGTCGAGCAAGCTACGGTGATGACTTCCATACCTATGCCTTGGAATGGACCAAGGACTTTATGTGAGTGCTCTTCGCCTCCTTTTATGTTCATTTGATTTGGATTCCAATGTTCTGACGCTCGATGTCCAGTCGTATCTATGTTGATACGAGGCTGCATCATCTCTTGGATCTTAGGATTAAGAATTCGTTCTGGGATAGGGGAGATTTCCCGCGAGTGACACAGAACGGGTCTGAAGCCGTCATTTTGGCAAACCCTTGGATCGATGGAAGTAAAGCCGCGCCCTTTGATCAACGTCAGTCTCTCAGTCTCGTTACCACCGCCTGTGTACCGCCTGCTAACCCCTTTCTATGTCCTTTTTTGCTGGTTCCGTGGTCGTCGCCCGTCATTCATTGTTTTTGGAATGTACCTGTCTTATCAGCGTTCTATCTTATCCTGAACGTCGCTGTTGGAGGAACGAATGGTTGGTTCCCTGATGGCAGTGGGGAGAAACCTTGGTTTGATGGATCGAGGAGTAAGTCGCTAGTTTTCTGGGCTCCTATTCATCCATCCTGTCTTTGATTCCTGATATGTCATTTAACATTGCTTTGTGTATTGGAATGAGACTGACCGACTTCATTAATACAGCTGCCATGGGCGACTTTTGGCGCGCAAGGAATCAATGGCTACCGACTTGGTCGGATGATCCAGAAGAACGCTCACTTGTCGTGTAAGCTCCTGATTTCATTTGACTGTTTTTTTCCATGCTGTCCTTGGACGTATGTTGATCACATCAATTGACAGTGACTACGTGAGGATGTGGCAGCTCTGCTAGACTAAAATACAGGCGTTCCTGCCCCTCGACATGCGAAATTTGGTCCCTGCATTGCGGTCGCAGAGCGTTTTTGTTACGGCTCGGGTTGACCGTACTGCTTCAAGTGAGTGGTGATGATAATTTTGGACTATGGACCGATTCCGGTGTGACCGATCACTCATTACGATTTGTGCTCCTTTTGATACATCACTGTTCTTGTTACGTTAATTTATCCTACATAAGTATATATTTGATATAGGCGTGGATTGTAGCCGGTTCAAGCGTGAATTGGCTTCGATCAATGCATTCCTATACCAGTATTCACTGCCTAATTTTATGAAATCTGAGCCATCATAGTATGAAGGCTTCCCATTAACGGTGCCTATATCGGTCGGGAAGACATGGGTGAGTTATTAAGGTGGCTAATGAGGAGCTCCGAATTGCTGTTATTCGTTCGAGCTTATCGTGAGTGAAGAGGGGCGAGTGACGCTGAAGCTGCGTGTTGTAAGTGACAATGATTGTCAGTGCGCAGTTGATCAAGCTCATGCATGGTGCCGTTGTCGAAGACATACGCAGCAGGAAAGGCGCTTCGTGAGTCTGACTACAGGAGACCACGCTTATGCCATCAGACCATTGGAACAAAATGGGAAACTTATGTAACTTTGACTGGTCACCTCAGTCAGTCCTAGCCCCATCTCCTTAAGTATTCTACGCGTGAGTAAATTTGCACTTCAAACAAGCAGGTCTAAGTCCACAATTCCATGACATTGTAGGGGGCATAGCTCAGTTGGGAGAGCAGTAGACTGAAGTTAACATGTGTTCTAAAGGTCCCGCGTTCGATCCGCGGTGCCCCCATTTTTGGTTGCTGTAAAGCAAGTGCAGTTGCTTCCAAGAGATCAATTGATACACCTAAGGGTTTCAGCAGACGGTACTTCCGTATCCTGTGTCATTTAACTGTGATTCGGTAGATGGAGGCGATATCAGCATTACACAAAGCTAACGCCTTGGTATATTCTCAAAACGGACGTTGGGAGCGGCAGGCGTTGACTTGTCTGTTGGAAAATGTACGACGTCTGCCTTAGAGGTGCTCAAATACGGCGCTGCGTCAGCGAAGGACCGAAGGACCGAGCGATCACAGGAGTAGGAGCAGCACTCGGTAAGGAATCACGTAAGTCAGCTTCCGCGAGAAGCACGGCATATGGTCAGCAGAAGACTAGTGCTTCTATCAGGCGCGCATTCATGTTCGCGCATTCTTTCTGGCTCTGGAGACACGAGATATAAATAGGGAGTCTGGGCGGGAGAACACGGACATGAATGCCACTACTGCACGGCACTGTCGCGGTGATCCCATGCCTCGTGCGTTCGGACGAGAGCCTTGCTGTGAGTCGAGGAACCCATGAGACTGGAAAAGAGTGGCACCATGCAACTGAGAATTCTTCTGCAGTCGTGATATGGACATGAGGTCACCAGTCCCTGTACCGGCAGGTCGGCCAACTGTGGCGTTCGTTATGGAGCTACAAACGATCCATTCGTAGGTTTTGTGGGTGCTTTGTGTGTTCAATATGGGTGCTTGTGGTGTCGTGTATCAAGGGCCAAACAGTAGCTGAAATGCTAGAATTCAAGTGCCAGAAAATTGGGGGAAATTCCCAATTTCCACCAAATTCTGTTGCTTTGGTGGGTGATCCCCGAGTTGAGCGCTGATCAACGCAGAAAAAAAAAACGAGGCATGTGTGACTAAGTGCTTTCCTATTTCTTGTTCTCCATTCTAGCGAATCCTTTTCACAGTGGGACAGGCTTGACTCAATAGGCGGAATTGACTTTACCCTGAGCCGGAAAAATGGTTCTGACATGTAGAGCCCTTTAGTGTAGTGCAACAATGGAAGCACATGAGGCGTAGAAGGAACAAGGATGCCTTGATGTCGCTTATATGCAAGGAGAAAGCTACATGTAATAGCCTCTTCCAGGTCTTTCGACACGCCCTGGCCAGGAGGCTACATATACTCGACACCCACAACAGATCTTCCTTATACTACTCTACTCCGGATACCCTTCCTCTACGAGCACCCACAAAGGCAACGCCCACAAACTCCAGCTCGATTTGTCGCGGGTTACGGGAATCATCAGTGTGAAGATGGAAGTTCCCAGAGATTTCTACAGGACGCACAAGCATGAGCTTGCGCGTTACACGACTGCGGAGCTCCGCAACGGGATTGTGTTTTTAACGTTTGTACGAGGGAAGAAGCAGATTACGATTCAGTTCAAGAAAGAGGAATTTGAGACGTTGAGTGTGTATACTATGATACAGGAAATTGTGAGTTCTTTTTCACTTTATTTATTCGAAATTTCTCCACTTTCAGTTTGTCTTGGTCTATTTTCTTGGTGAGATAAATACTTACCATTGTGCGATGATGCAGCAAAATTATTATCGGTCAATCGACTGGTCTGATGGCGCGGGCAACTGGTGTTATATGAATAGATCCAAGAAGCATCGGTATCTCAGGTTTATTCAAAGGCACAAGGAGGTGACGAAGCTCAAGGAGCAGCCATGGGCGAGGGTGGTGTACGAAAGCGAGATCGAGTACGAGGAGTTTGGGCCCTTGGAGTACCGGTTTGGGAAGTGGAAGGGACGAGAAGTTGGTGTGTATAGCCTTTGTCTTATTCGTGTTCCTGACGTGGGGAAGCTGATTGGCGATTAACAGACGTGTATAAAGTCTGGATGGACAGAGACATGCATTTCCTCGATCGTGCTATGAAAGCCTACCGAAGGCTACAAGGGATGAACTTAACATACGACATCCTGGGACATGTCGCGGATGATGATGGAAATATCGTCGGAATTATGACTGAACCCATGGTGGGGCGACGCATCGAGTTACATGATGCTAAGCTTGTGTATAATTCGATGCAGAAGCTGACCGAGATCGGGTGGATATTGGATGCTCCCCATGATGGGAGCATGCTCGTCACGGACGCGGGCGAGTTACGAATAACGGCAATGCACAACGTTTTGGAGTTGCCAAAGGACCCACAAGAGAGGGAGAAGCAGATCAAGCAAAGGGAGGCGTTTTGTTTCGATTATGTTTTCATGGGTATGAAGAACCAATGTCCGAGTCAACGAATTCCATCGACGACAAGAGGGAAGTTGTCTTATGGTGTTAAAGTCATGGTACCGCAATCGGATCCGGAGAGAATCTTGAAGGGGAGCGCGGATTGGATTGTGGAGAAGTTTGTGGATGAATTTGCCACGAAAGCAGTCGAGATTTTGAAGTTGGTGAGGAGTGGAGGTGTTAAACGATTATTGGAGGCGGATAGTAGCGATGAAGAGAGGGAGAGTAGAATTGGGACTGGGAATGGAAGACGTAGGCCGACGAAGAAGCTTCGGAGTCGTGTTCACGCCAGGCAATGGCCACCACCCAAGCCTTCATGGTTCACTAGGGACGAGACACCATTGCCCAAGTTGCCTGTTGCCGAGGACGATCTTCCTTTGATGCCGCCACCAATCACCGATGTTCGGGAAAGCAATGTATTGCAAACACCTCCTTCTCCACTCACCACACCACGCCGTGTGAGTAGGGTTCCCAGTTGGATTCGCGATGGACCCTGGCTCGAGCTTGCAAGGTCGTCAAGATTCGAGGTCGTTGACTCGTAGGGAACATTGCTTCCGGGGGAGCACCATTGATGAGGATTCGCGACTGATATTTACTTGGTTGGGTACGAGGCCAGGCACGAACCGCTTCATAGCTCGACAACGGGTGGAGCGTACTATGTGATTGAGCTTGCATTATGTAGTCATTCCTGTACACCTGCATGATAGGGCTTTGTAGATTAACCCGGGACACATAAGTTTGACACTTGACCGTGGACAAGGCAATAAGCTCGATAAGCTCGTGTAATATTGCTTCCAAGGGCTGGATCGAGAAGAACTGACAGAGCTTGCTGGTGGAAATGGACGGTTCAGTTGTTGATGGGTTCTGCTCGGCTACAGATCACATAAAATACTGAGCACCGGTTGTCCTGGGTGGAACGCTTGATAATTATGTTATATCTAGCCATGCTTGGCTCTGAGGAATGTAGATGATAGTGATTACACATCAGTTGAAGGGTTTGCTTGTACTTTATCGCAATTTACGACGAACCTATTGTGTAATGTACATCATGAACTAGGGCGCTCTGGTATCGAGTCCGTAACGACCACCATAGGAGGTTGTCGTCTGGGTTGTTGTGTCTCAGAGATCAGAGGTTCTCTTTCCCCCTCTGGGGGGTTATAACTATTCTTTGAGCGGGGGCAACATTCCGCAACATTGGTGCATGAATGGCCTAGGGGCGCACTTACATTAGTGGGATAGGTCATGACCGCCAGAAATTGGAATTGCACCCACGGATCGATGCAAAGTCAACAAGGATTCCTGCACATATCTGGCAGCACGCTGTAACGCAAATTCCAACGGCACTGTCTGCCATCGGAAGAAGATGAAGGAAGGAAGAGAATGTAAAGTTCCTGTGAGGAAGCAGCAGTGTGGAGCAGAGCAGCCATGATCTAAGCGAAGGTCAGCAACCATTGTTTGTCGTTGAAGCTGATGTGCAACAACTCTTTATTTGTTCTCAAGGGCGGAGGACAACACAGACGCCTGCTTGAGTCTTGTGAGCTCGCGACTGGCGTTGAGCTCAATGAACACCATCCACAACCACGGCCCACGTATACGAGGCGCTACTCTTAACGTGCCAACGGGCTCTCGACGACCACTCTCACGTAATAGACAGTGGACGGCACCGGACGCTTCGTCGAGGAGTGCTACGAACACACCGGGCCATTTAGACGGCGAGCGATGGGAGAGAGGTGGTGGACGCGGAGGACCTAGGGGAAGAGGACGTGGAAGAGGAGCTCGTAAATTCCCGAACCAGACACTCAGGAATCCTGTGATAACGAAGCCGAAAGAAGTTGCACCGACCCAAGAACTTGATACACATACCGATGTCGAGGAGGAAATGGAGGATGTTCAGGATGACGCTAGTGAAGACCTTTATGCTCCGGATTTTGAGTTTCCGGACATCAATGAACCAGAACTAGAGACCCAGGAGGAGCGGGAACGATTCTACCAAGAGGTGAGTAAGGGCCGTCCTATCGTTGCGGCAATTTCTGACTCTTTCAATTAGTTGGTTAAAGCGCGGGAGGTCGAGAAGAAAAAGGCTATCGCAGAAGGGAAGATGGACGATCCCCTTGTACCAAAGCGCCTGGAGGATGCCATCACTATGGTTGGAACTTGCATGGATATGTGTCCTCGGTTTGAACGGTATAGGCGAGAGAGGGAGAATAACTTGTCTGAATGGGAAACTGTACGTCCCATCTTTGCTTGAATCCTGTATCCAAATCTACGCTGATCCGCTTCTAAGATTCCGGGTACGAAACGCGTGGATCACAAGCGAGCTGTCAAAATGTATGAACGTGCCGCTGGTGATAAGACTCTCCCTTCGGACTTGCGGCCTCCTAAAGTTCTCAAGGTGAATGTTCAAATTAACAGTAACTGCCCTCACGGGAAATGCTGACAATAGGATAGAGAACTCTGGATTACCTGTTTCATGACCTTCTTCCTCGTGGTGGTTTCTCGCAAACCTACACCTTCATTCGTGATCGTTCAAGGGCCGTTCGGAATGACTTCACGATGCAGCATGAATCCGGTCCAATAGCGATCGAATGTCATGATCGCTGCGTTCGCTTCCACATTCTCGCGTTGCATTTCGAAAGGGATAAACCCGGGTTTTCAATTGCTCTGGAAGAGCAACAACTCATGAACAGTCCGTCCCATCCTTCTTTTCATTTCTATTAGTATTGACTACTCCGTGACAGCGTTACAGAGCTTGAAAGAGTTCTATGAAGAACAGCGCGGCCGTTATGAATCACCAACTGAACTCGAAATGCGAATTTATCACCGGCTGATCCACATTCGGGATCAGAAAGAACGCCACGAAGAAATACCCGAGCACATTACCTCACACCCTGTCTTCAAACTCACAACCCAGTTCCGTCTGCATGTTCAGAAGAAAAGCGCACCGATCTCCAAAGTCTCTCCTCTCGTCGTCGACGCGGAAGGAATGGAGATCTTCGGTCAGCTGGCGGGCGTGTTGCGAGAGCAGGGAAGTGTTGTCATGATCTATCTGGTGGCTTGTATCCTTGAGCGTTTGTTTGGAAAGGACACCATTGAGGACATTGAAGCCATTCGTGGCGGCCTCAGTTTATCCGATATTATTGATGGGAAAGCGGTGTATCCTCCTGGGCATGACATGGAAATGGGTGAGGAAGAAGAGGATATCAGGTATGAAGAGGTGGATGATTTGGAGGAGTCCGCTCCAGTGGAACCGCAACCTGAGCCTACACAACCACCTACAACTGTATTCGGCCTCCCAGATGGACAACCCTCAATATTCAGCCAGTCGTCGCAACCAGCACCATCTGTGGCAACATCCGCCTTCGCCTCACTGGCTAGTGCCTCCACTGGAGCCACCAATGTTTTCGGAGGTGGGACTTTCGGGACGACATCATCCTCAGGTCCAACGTCGGTTTTCAGCAATGTATTCCCATCGGCTCCTAAGCCTGAGGAACCAACTACCGAGACAAGGCAGGTGCAATCCGTATTCACGTCGCTGGGGAACGCACCTCCATCGAATGCTGGCATGTCAGCACCCCCACAACCGGCACGTAGGTCCCTAGCTGACGCACCTCCCATTGGAGATGCCACTCATGAGGTGTCAGAGCTCTCTAAGGCGCCCCCACCCTCATTCTTCGGGGTGTCGTCTGCGTTTGGTTCTAGTATGTCATTCGTTATGCCAGTTGGTTCATTTCCCTAATACCTCAAAAAATAGGCTCTCTTCAGCAACAAACCAATGGGGCATTGAAACCTCCATCTTTTCCCATACCTCAACCCTCTCAACCTCAATCCCAACCCGAATCTGAAGCTGCCAAGATCCCCTCATTTTTCAACACAACTCCCTCCAAACTAAACCCTGCTGCGCCGTCATTTGCGCCGTCATTCTTTGATGGTCCATCACAACCTACGGTAGCCACTGCAACACCTCCGACCAGTGCTCCTGCTACTGCGCCTACGACTAACGGCGCAACATTCCCAGCATCCAGCGCATCAGAGGCGGATGCTGGCGCAGCCACTAGTCCGCCATCAGCATTTTCTATACATACGGCTCCGAAGTTGAGACCCCGAAAATCGAGCACCCCGCCTCTTAGAATCGACACGAATGTTACACCACCTGCGCCGGCACCACCGCCAGTCCCAATACCCATCCCCCCAACGCCTAAACCACAGCCCTTAGAATCGCAACCCACCCTTGTCCTTGACTCGCCCACTGCACCACCTCCACTCAAAAAACATGAACCTATATCCCTCCCATCGACACCTTCATCCAGTATCGCCATTCCGCATCCTATCCTCGGGTACTGGAAAAGTAATGCCCCCTCGCCCGTGACACCTCAAGCTAGTTTGGGTGGAAGTAGGAGTGGGTCTGCGTTGGGTGTATTAAGTCCGTTGGAAATGCCGTCGCCGAGCGCATCAAGTTTGGGCTTTGTGAATAATTTCTCGCCTAGGAAGTTGCCGGTGAGAGGCGCCAGCAGTCAGACTTTGCTCACGTCGGCGTTGTTTGGAAAAGATAAGGGAAAGGCGCTGGAAACACCTGCGGTTGTGACTCCACCGGGGCCGCGTATGCCTTCAGCATCAGTGTCCACAGAGACAGATGTAGTCCCGACTCGAGAGGAGTTGAAAGCTAAAGTGCGTGCGTTTCAAGAGAAGATAGTGTTGAAGAAGTCGTGGTTGAAGTGGAGGAAACGGTTGGCGGATATCGTGGCTTGGGCTGAGGCTGTTGAGCGTTCTGACGCTTATCGTGCGAAGCTTAAGTCGCTTCAGTCACTCAAGGCGGTTCGTGCTGGTGTTACGGAGAAGCGTAGGCGAATGCCGTCTGTTGAAAGCGAAAGTGTGATGGGAGGCGAGAGTGTGGATGGGTCACCGAGTAAGAAAAGACAGAGGAAGAAGCGGATTTCAAACGTTTATCAGGAACCGAAGACGGATGAAGAGATAGCGAGGAGATTAAAAGAGAGTCGGGAGGAGAACCTCAAGAGGTGGGAGCAGGGATCGTACCTCAATATTATTCGCACGCATGTTCATGCGAGAATGAGAGCACGGAAACCGTGGAACGTGTGGCTGTCGGTCAATCCGGAGGATAATGCGAGCGCAATCTGGTTGCAGACCAAATTCGGTGTACCAGAGTCGGGGAGGTGGCTCCCAGAATCGATTTTCGAGATTCCTTTGTTCCCCGACATGGACCAGCCTCAGGAGAGGGCAAGGACAAATGGGAAAGGAAAGCAGAAGAGCGATGTAAGGGAGGATTGCAGCACAGGGTTGATTGTGTTCGAGTGTACGCCGACAGACCACGTTCAGGATGACATCGAAAAGTACGTTCGCCTGGTCTTGCTTTCGGGTGGCGAGTTGACGACGACTGAATAGGAAATACTGCGTTCTTGACGACTGCTCACGACTTCGCGACATCATTAACGCCCTCTCGCCAAAACGTCATTATATGCCTTCATTACTGATACTGACTTGGGGCACCGGCGATCCATCCCAAGCGGAACCTGCGCCTGATTTCATGAACATGGTTTGTGGATTACTACCCTGCCCCCATTTTCGTCGTCGCTGACATTTCCTTTCATATCAAGGTTAAGCAATATGTAATCGAATCAATCCTAGTGGGATATGCAACACTAGGTATCACTGTCACTACAAATCTAGAATCGGCATTGGTTGGAGTGCTGCAGGAAACCAAGTTGGACCTTGAGGGGCGGTTGGTAAAATTAACAGCTGTTCAAGGTGCGTTTCCCCTCCATTCGATTACTTAATTGGATTGCTGAGGCTGGTGCGTAGGCATCTTCAGTACGTTCGAAGATGACTTTAACAACTTCCTTATTGAGTGGCTGGATAACTGCTCTTCCAATGGATACTGTGGGTTACCGCGATACTTATGCTATATGAGCACCGGCTGACAGACGTGGTAGTTGATTGGTATCTCTATGGACATCTCGTTCAAGCAACGATTGGGCTATTGAACAAGATGGGAGCATTGGTTTCTGTGATGTTGTCAAACCCAAAACGGGACCTCCTTCCGAGTTTTGACGTCATGGCCCTTCGCGACAGCTAGTATGTTGACCTACCAGCGATTCTCTGTGCGATATCCTTACGGAGCTCCCTCTTAGCGCTATGTATGAAGCCGCCTTTAGCTGGCTATCTCGTATCAACAACGATGGTGATACGGAAAGTATCATAATAGATCTGCAATCCCATATTAATATCGGTCAAGGTACGCTCAAGTCACCTCCCGTCCATCCCATACAATTCATTCAAACGATCATGCAGAATTCCCTGCCAGAACATTCATTCAGCATCTCCTGAATCTGACCGTCGTCCGGACCGAAAAACATGCTAATATCGGGCCCCAAGAGAAACAGCACATACCCCTCATCGATCTCAAAGCCGCCTCCGAACTATTTGAATCTGCGATTAAGCCATTCCAGGAGAGCCTAAACCTGGCACTGAATATGAGCATACGGAGGTCACCGAAGCGGAGAGGGGTGTCGGAGGAGACTGAGGCTGCTTCGTACGTTGCTCCCCTTTTGTACCTTTAACCAAGACTTGACGTTGCTTCGTAACCCTCCACAGACCGGAAGCCAAGCGCCTGAAAATGACACCATCAGTCACTTCGACTGCGGCGGAAATCACTCCGCCTGCAACGCCTTATATAAACGGTCGTAATCACTCGCCCTCGCCGAGCATTGCCAGCAGTATTTCTATTGCCCACACAGAAACACCAGCTCCTGGCTCTGTTTCTGCCTCCGTTTCCGGGACGCCACCTCAGCAGATTACGGTTGCGATGTTGCGCGCATTGACGAGGGATATGAAGATGAAATATGGCTCTGCTGGGAAGCGTGCCCCTTTTACTCCATCCTAAAGTCGGATGATGAAAAAATATAGTCGGTCTCCCTCCTGTAGCGGGGGCCGTATTGTCTGGTGATAGAATTCTGGTGTTCAGAATACCCTCTTTCTTTTCTATTCATATTTCCATTTCTCTGCAAGGATAGGCTGTCCATATGTATCAATAGCTTTCTGCATATTTATTCAAACGTCGGGCATATTTCTGGAATTTCATTTATAGATTGAGCCGGAGAGACTTAAGCTAAAAACCACACTACCATACTACATACCGCCGAAAGTAGCGCGGTGGGTTACACACGCAACTAACGGGTTGGATAATACATACAACCTCATGGGAACTTCGAGTACAACATTGCAGCTTCTTACCTAATTTACACCTACATGCCTGTGCAAAGGAGGGGAAGAAAGGGGGTGACAGGGAGTGTGAATACAATGAAAGGAAAGAGAGAAAGAAAATGTAATAATACAACATAACGCAAGGAGTCAAGGGAAGTGGAACGCCCGTAAATATCGGGCTTAAAAAGGGTTCAGGTGAGAGGAGCTTAAGAGAAAGCTAAAGCCACCCAGGTGGCGACAGCACCCATGGTGACGGCAGTCACGGTTTGCGCAGCGATAGACGCGAATTTGCGTGCACGTTTGCGAGGCGAAGGCCGATCGAACAGGGGTTGATAAACCTGGAAATCGACACCATATGGTTGTGATTCGTATTGACTCAACACGGGGGAGGTGTGAGTTTCGTCGGTGGAATCAGAGTCTCCCTCGTCTTCGGCGCTACGCTTACGCTTCAATGAAGTGGATGCGGTGGCCTATAAATATTTCGCGTGAATATAGAAGGGCAAAATTGGGTAGAGATACGAACCTCTCTAAGAACAGATTCGCGTAGCTGACGGAGAGTTTCGAGTTCGGTTTTGACCTCTTGCTCCGTCGTGCTTTGAAGTGTCTTCATTTCTATACCCGGAGCACGGTGAGCAAAATCAGCCGAAGGAGCAACATAGGCGGAGGCGTACCTTCAATGAGGCCGCTCAAAGTATCTAAATACCTCTGTATCTCTTGTTTCTCCTCCTTCATCGCAACATCTTTCTCTAGCTGCAGTTCTTGATTCTCTTTGTCGGTCTTTTCAATCCTTTCCGTGCACTCGCCAACTTTCTTCTTCAACTCATCCAGCTCCATCTGGCCTATGCCTTGCTGGTCTAGCAAATCGTCGATCTGCGCCTGAAGGTCTGGTACGTCTCCATAGGTGATACTCTCAATCTGATCCGCGAATAAAGTGTATTGTGTGTTCATGTCGTTCATCTTTTCTTCGATTTCGTGGAACTTGTCGGTGACGGTGTGCACGTTGGCGTTGAACTTGGACTTGTACTTTCGTCGCTGGACCTGAAGGCCGTCGATCTCGTCCTGCATAAGAGAGCAAGTGAGTAAGGGAGCCGAAAAGAGGGATGCAAAAGGGAGACGATAAGGTGAGTTGAAATGAAGTTATACTTACCTGAAGTCTCGTATACTTGGTTTTGAGCTCCTCGCACTCGACTTTGGTGACGAATAACGATGGATCTATCACCTCTTTCTCTTTCTCCTTTTCTTTTGTGACGGAGGGAGGTGGAGAAACGCTTCCACCCACAGCACTTTGCTTGGCCTCGCGGACTTCATCATGCTGCACAGCAGAAGGCAAATCCGCAGCACCATTAGAAGAATGCACGTTATCAGGCGGAGTAGCAATAGGCTCCGACTCCGAGGAGGATGATGATGACGAGGGATAATGGGACCATGCGCCAACAATACGGGGTTCTTGTTCTGCTGGTGGAGGTGAAGGACTGGCGAGATCCATAGGTGATTCTGATCGCGAGCGGTTGCCATCGTTAGTATCGTTGGGGGCATCGATAGGAGGAAGCCTGAAGAAGTTTTCCGGAAAGTCGACGCTAGAGATGGAAGGATACCGTGGGAGCAGAGGGAAAGGAGACGAACAGTTGGTTGGGAGGGACCAGAAGGGAGGAAGGTCGGAGGGAGAACCAGACGCAGGAGAAGGAGACGAGGAGGTGGAATGGATGGGAGATTGACCCTCTAGCCTCGGTGAGGATTGGCAGCGGGGAGGGCTAGATGGGATGGAGGGAATAGAAGTGGGTGGTAAAAGACGTTTGAGGGCTTCAAAAGCACGACTGAGGTGAAACTCGGATTTAGATGATGAATCTTTCTGCGGAGCTGGAACAGTAGGTGCGGAAGATACTGGTCGAGGAATCTCCTCTACATCCGAATACGCATCAGACTGGCCATTATAAGCCTCGTCAGATGAGGACGACGAAGGAGAGTGGAGACCATATCTGCCAGAATGAGACTTGTTACTCATCGAGGGAGAGCTGTCGGGAACCACCAAGGGTTTGATGGCGGAAGAAGATAGGCCGTTGTAGAGGAGTTGGACCCGGGCGACGACGGGCTTGACCATCTCTTCGTTTCTACCAACAGACTTTCCAAAAGTAATGATGTCTCCGTCAGAGAGTGGTGTTGGGATTTCAGGCTCCAACATCCTCGATGAAGTTTCACCCGGCTTACGGACGTGCGTGCCATGGTGAGAGTCGAGATCGATGAGATATACCTGGCAGCTATTAGCGAGCTGGTGATGCGAGCTAACGGAAGCAAAGGCGCATACATTTCCACTGTCCGAGAATGCAATCTTTGCGTGCCTACGGCTCACAACCGCACAGCGGAACATGGCCCTGCCTTTCTCCTGATCCAGTGACAGAGACTCGGTCTCAGTGCCTGGCCGGCGGCCGATATGGACAGTGGATGATCTATCTCTGTTAAAAGTAAGGACACGGGCATCGCCGTCGTCTGACTTCTCAATGTGCAGTGCAACACCTGCACATTACATCAGGCGGCGAAAGAGACAGCACAGCGATAAGAGCATACCAGTGACGGTGCGGTGTGGATAGCGCGGGGAGTCTCTGGACTTGATACGAGAGCCTAGATACTGGATATCATCATCTATCATGGTGGCTCACTACAACACTTATATTGGACTGGACGATGAGGACCTGGGTGTGGAAAGAAAGCAAAGCGCCAGCTCCCCTCACTTGCCCCTATATACCTTCCCCGGCCGGCACCGAGCCACCCCCTGCCTTTTTCGGCTACATCCCGGCCTCATCTGACTCGGGTGTTTTTCTGCTAAATCTTTTCTTCCTTCAGCGTTGCAATGCAGCTGCAAGACTACAATTAATTTATACGTCAAGTGTTAGTAGGCGTAGATCATGGGTGAACACTCAACACTGCTTAGAGCAGAATTAATGTGGGCTGGGTAAGAAGCTGATGCACATCGTGCGCCATCAATATCATGGCGTGTGACCAGCTGCCTGCCGATATTGCTGCCCGTGGCAAATGATGACTGCCATCCAGCCTGTAAAACATCACACTTACCAAAAGTACGGCTACATTATATCACTGCCCACCCTGTACACATCCCATTGTGCTTCATGGTTCATCTTTGTGAGCAAGTAACTCGTCTCATGGTCCGTTCTGGAACCTTGCATCAATCAGCTCGGATTGCCGGTGATATTTCCAGTGCCTCCATCTTTATCTCCTACTGCAGGGCCACTGCAAGATCATTTACAGCCCCGCCTATGGAGATAGTGACTGACGCCAGCATCCCCGGCCCTTCCATCGGCGTTCCGATGCTTTATTTTCCCGCCTCAATTTAGATACCTCCGGGTCCATCAAAAGTGTGCATGTTGCGTGGCTCGTCCCCACTCCTCTTACCAACTATCATCGAGGTCTTTGTCTGAAAGTCCTGACCACCACCTCACTAAAGAGGATTTGGTACCCCTCCCCTCTTTTTGCAAGTGGCTGCCCAACAAATGCAATCCGACCTGGCCCAACCTTCTCTGCGAGACCCTGTGATATCAGCAGGCATACCCTCATCGAATTCGACTTCTGGCGACACACCAGCACCCCAACTTGAAACCTCCCTCCCAACCTCCAGCGATGATACATTGATCGATCCCGAAGAACTCAAGCTTCCCAAGATCTCATCACTTGTCATTGTTGTTGTTTGCAATCTTCTCCTCCAGGTGGGTGCGCCACGGGCTTTCCTTCATCATACGATTCAACAACTTTCGTGGCAGCTCTCCTTCTTTATTATCGTCTCCTCTTCCAATGAATATGCGCAACGTCTCGGTGGTGACTCGACTTTTTCTGGCGTTGTCATCGGAATTCCGACGGTCATCTCCGCATTTGCTTTGATTCCGTTATTACGGTATGACAGAGGTAAGCACCTCATTCCTCTCGCTTAACCGTGACCAATGAGACTTTACGATCCACTCTGCTCCCAGGAGGCTACACAGTTCCTCTCAACGTGAGCTGTGCGGCATCAATCCTCGGCCATGTCCTCTACGGTTGCGCCTACCGAGCCGATTATTTATATCTCATTCTGATCGGGCGTATCGTCAACGGTTTTGGATTCACGATGTGGATGTATTGCAAGCGCTACTGTTCTGACGCTCGAATAGTCGGCGTCCGTCGTCGTACTACACTCGCGAGCTTCCTCGTTATTGGCCAAGGACTCGGTATGAGTCTCGGACCCTTCGCCGGTGGTCTTTTATACAAAGTCGGGTTCAAGAACTCGGTATTCAACGGTTACACCAGTCCAGCGTGGACTATGGCCGCCGTATGGTGTTGCTTCTGGGTCTGCGTCCGGATATTCTACGTCGATATCCCTCCGGACGCCAGATACCCAGATTCTCCAAACCAAACCACCACAACCTCACAGTCCACTCCCGCCCAGACGGCATTCATCACCGAACCTATATCAGGCGAAAAAACCGATCCGCCCAAAGACACTCCCACCTCCAATCCCGCACCACAACCCGAGCAGAAATCAAAACTCTCCTTCCTCAAAAAATACAAAATGACTCTCGCTCAATGGGGCACCCTCGCGTGTATGTGCTGGTTCGCCATGACCTGCTTCTTCATCCTCGGTGCCTGGGAAGCCAACCTCCCCGTCTTCGGCGCAAACACACCCCAATTCCACTGGTCACCCACTGCCGCAGGCAACTTCATCGCTCTCGGCGGAATAACAGCCTTCCCCTTCCTCATCCTCAACGTATTCCTCATCCGCCGCATCGAGGACCGCAAGATCCTCGCATTTGGTTCTTGTCTCGGCTTTTCCGCCCTTCTAGTGTTCTTATCGCTTTTGAGATCGGGGAAGATCAATTATGCAAGTGTGTTCGTGTGTTGGTGGGGCGTTGCGCTTGGGTTTAATATTGCGACCACGGTTCCGGTTAGTTTGTTGAGCAAGCAGTTGCCGCCAAGTTGGAACAGCTGGCTGTCTTTGGCAATTCAGTATAGCATGTATACTGGACGTGTCTCTGGTGCTGTGTGGGGTGGGAGTGGTGTCAAGGTTGGGATGATGGTGTATACAGGTGTAGAGATTGTGTTGGTTGGGATTGGGATGGTTATGTTTATGGTTTTGTGGGATAGTTTGAAGGCAAAGAAAGGGTGATGACTAGAAGGTGCATTGATGAGGTTCATGTGCCAATTCAGGAGTGATACTAATGTCAGATCAAATATGTGGGAATAGAAATGATAGCCTTTTCTTCAAGGCCGTAAGGAATCTAGGTTTAGTGTACAATAGTCTTGCAACTGCAATCTCTGTGCTACTGTCTGCATAGCCGGTCTTTCATCTGCCTTGGTTCTCCAACACTCTTGTAGAATGGGCCAGATGACATCCTGACCTGGATGGGTGGGATTATTATATCAACATTTATTGCAATAGACCAGCTACCACAAATGGGTGCACAATAGCAGTCCCAAGAACTGAAACCTAGAGAAACAGAAAAGGAGACAGAGAAAAAGAAAGGGGAAAGAAAAAGGAGGATGAGGAGTGAGGGAGCTAGCAACAAGGCAACTAATCACTAAGTAAATTGTACACTAATCAAATAGAGAGATGAAAAGGATGACAGTGATGGAATGGAGAGAAGATATGGAGCTAGCTAGAGGCAAGCATACATAGAGAAGTATGAATAAAAGACCCTTTCAGTGAATGTCTGGAGTGCCAGCCTCTCTCATTGAGTAAGCCATCAAATATTGTAGTCCTCAAATGTGACAGGTCCTTGTATCTGGTCAGCAAATGAAAAGACTGCTGGGTTTTCATGCAAGAACTCAATGAGCCAAAAGATATTCATACAAATACCATATGGCCAATAATAAAGGGGACAATGGTAGATGATGTGGTCCCAGGTTTCAAGTTCTTCACTGTATGGGCAGAAAGTAATGTGGTGCCCTGGGAAGAAGAACTGCCTAAAGGATCCAATGGGGGCAAGGTCAGTCACACAGTGAGTGAATTGCATACATAAGTTGGAGTCAGTGCCAAAGCCCAATGAGAGCCAAGTACTACCTTTGGTATATTTGGGCTCCAAGCATTGGTCTATAGGATTGGTAAGGAGGAGCCAATTATGACCCTGGTACATTTGGTGGTGTAGTGGTTGTAGACATAGCTGATAGAAGTGTGGATTGGGAGCTGTGGGTTGTTGAAAATGTGCAGAGACTTGGCAAGATTGTGTGCTTGGAGGCATACCAACCAATTCTTGGAGGAAGGGACTGACTAGAAGTGGATGTTGAGAGGAGAGGATGACAACCACTCTCAGAGGAGAGGTGTGACTACTAGAGTGTCTTTTATGAGCACTGGGGGCCATAATCAAGTAGTAGTTTTACAGAGCAAATAGAGTCTGTAAAGAATGCAACTGAAGAGCAATCATGAGAGATGGCAAGAGAGATAGAAGAAAAGAGACTAAGATGGATAGCATATGTATAAGCAATAGAGGAGGTGTTTATGAAGGAGGGAAAGCCATCAGATAGAATTGCCAAGAAGGTGCATGCATTTGACTATTGACAATGCCTTGGTAGAATAATACCAAACATATTCCTTAAAAGAAAGCACACAGTCAAAGTAAAAGCCTAAGTATTGAGTATAGCACTTGTGTTTGAAGATGAATTGGCTGTCAACTGTATGGTTAATGATTACATTGGGGTCAGGTTCTGCCCAAGGGTAGTTAGAGAAATGGAATGATTCTGTTTTATTGTGTTCCAGAGCAAGGCCCATAGAGGTTAATAAGTGTTCACATTTGAGATAAACAGAAGTGAGTAGTTTACAGTTAATATGTACAAATTTGACTGCACAACTATAAGGCTATCATCAACAAACAAAAGAAGTTTACAATGGCCATCATTTTAAAATTTGTAGATAAATGGGGAGAGGTACAGAGCAGTAAGAATGGGAGATATAGTAGGAGATAAAAGCATTCCAATGTTTTGAGCAAGCTCACAAATCAGTTAATAACTCAAGTAGTACTGTGGCTGTGCACTTCATACTTAAAATATATATACCTTAGTATGTTCTCTAAATATGTACAAAGTACAATTTTGGGACAGTTATAAATTAATTAGTATTTTCAACTCATTAGAATGCTTTTGTCCCTCTCCAATTTTATATACAAAATGGGTATTCTAATACTTGGTATAGCCTCCTTTGGCCTGCAAAACTTCCTCAACCCTCCTAGGCATACTATCTATCAGATTCTGACATACTTCTGATAGTATGATATTCCATTCCTTCATACTCTCTCTCATAGTATATTTATGCTATTAGGAGTATTATATTCTCCTAGCTTATTCTTGAAGTAAGTCCAAAGGTGTTTAATAAGGTTGAGGTCTGGAGATTGTAGGGGCCATATCATGACCTCCAAATCAGACTTTTCAAGCCAGTTGGTAGCCTTTTTGCTCTTGTGTTTAGAATCATTATTCTACTGAAAGGCTATATCCCTCTCATCCTTGTCATACCACTCCAGACTCCTCTTTAGTTCATCCTCCAAAATCTGAACATAAAGGTTAGCATCTATCTTACTATCAATTTTACTAGCAAATCCCACTCCTTCCTACAGCATGTAACTCCAGATCATAATATTTCTCCCTCCAAACTTAACTGTTCCCTGCACTAACCTATTACTCAGCCCCTCCCCTGCCTTTTTCTATACCCAATCCCTTCTATCTGATCTAAAATGATTGATTTTGGACTCATCTGTCCAAGTTACCCTCTTCCAGTCCTCTAAGGTCTAGTGAGCAGGTGCTAGTGTACACTCTAGCTATTTCTTCTTGTGGATAATAGTGAGCTTAGATTGTTTTTGCTTGACTATTACCTTCATTCTCACACTTTTGAGTAACCTACAAACTGTTTTGGCAGATAGAGGTTGGGCAAAACATTTCAAAGTGATTTGGTAACTTGGGAGGCAGTATCAACCTTGTGGAAGGTAATGAAGTAAACAGCAGAGTAGATATTAAAGGGCAAAAGCTTGGATAGACAACTACCAATAGACTTGGAAAGTGTTGACCTATGTTTGGAGTGAAATCTAGAGATAGTACTGAGCCTCAGACCAGCAAGTGAACCAATGTTACAAGCAGATTCTCCTTTATCTAGGTAGGAGAAAACTCTGTTGATCTAGGCAAGAGTAAGAGAGTGTATAGTATAGTAGAAGCTAAGTGGGGAGGTGAATGAATGTTAGAAAATAAGTACATCTATTTATACATGATCCTACATGGTCACATGATTTTATTCATATTTATTTGATTGCAATAAACAAAGTCACATGTTTAAAATTAAAGAAGGACAAAAGTATTCTAATAAGAGAAAAATACTAATTAACTCATAACTGTCCCAAAATGGGAGATTATATAATCATACTTTGCATATGTTTAGATAACATACTAAGGTATATATAATTTGGATATGAAATACACAGCCACAGTAGTACTTGAGTTATTAATTGATTTGTGAGTTTGCTTGAAATATTGGAACACTTTTGTCCCCTACTGTATGTTCTATAGCTTTCACCTATATCATCATCCCTTTTTATACCAGTGCTCATAAGATCCAAAATTCAGGAAGAAAAACATCATGGGAGCCCTTATTGAGAGCCTATATGCAGTCACTCTTACAATTGCCCAAGCCATCATGGACACTTCCTCCATTCTCTGTAGAACTTGTAGATGTTTGGGAAATAACTGAGGATACACTTTTGAAAGAAGATCCCTGTTTTTAAAAAAATCAAGTTTATTACAATAAACTAGCTACTACTAACAAATGCATAATAACAGTCCAAATACTGAAACTAGAGAAAAGAAAAAAAAAAAAAAAAAAAAAAAAAAAAAAAAAAAAAAAAAGAGAAAGGAAACAAGAAAAAAAAAGAAGATAGGAAGGATGGACCTAACTAGAGACAATAAAATGAAAAGAGAGAAGAGAAACTGACTTAACAAGGCAAATAAACGAGGCAAATGAGATGTAAATTGGAAGAGGATGTAAGAGCAGGAAGCTAGCTACAAAGTAAGATGATAATGAAAAGGGCCCTTTAGTGAATACTCAGAGATTCCATCTGCTGTGATATATTCTCTGCTAGTAAAACAGTAGGTGGCAAACTCCATGTAACTGGTCTGCAAGTCAGAATGCAGAAGAATTGCATTTGAGAAAATTGATGAGCCTATAGAAGCTGTTACAGGTTCCTACTGGATAGTTGGTTTACATTGGTTAAGAATGTAGTCATGTGATCACTACATATGCAAGAAGGGATATAGCACCCAGGAAAGAAGTGCTATCTAATGGTGGGCATATGATTAGTGACATAGTGAATGAAGTGTGTACACAATTGGGCATCTCAGCCAAAAGGAGAGTTCAACCAAGTTCCACCTTTAGTATACTTAGGCATGAGAGGTTGTTTGGCTGGGTTGACAAGTGGGAACTATGAGTCACCACAATATAATGGGTTGATCATAAAGAGATACCATTTATCAAGGCATTCTTTGATGTAGTGGTTGTGAATAAACTTGAGGGACATGTAGAAAGGCTATCATTAGTTATTGGGGAGATGTAAAGATTTTGCTAGCTAGTATATTTGGAAGTGAACTGAACATATGGCAAAAAAAGGGATGGACTAGAAATAGACATAGTTTAGAGGAAAAGAAGGAAGTCATTGATAGAGGAGAGATGTGACCACAATGGAATCTTGATGCACATTGTATGGGTTGTAAGAAAATAACAATTTAGCAGAGGAAATCAAGTCTGTAAAAAATATGATAGATAAAACATTGAGAAATGTAGCAAAAGAAATAAAAGAAAATAAACTGAGATGAAGAGTAAGTCAGATAAAGTAACTTCATTACAAGGGTAAACAGCAGAAGAGAAAATATTTGAAGATGAGGAACCAAAAACAAGATAGGCGGAGATAGCAGATAGAGAGGAACTGTAAGGAACCAAACTATTAGTAGCTAATATAAAGAAAACAGGAAAAGAGAAAGAAAGGTCTTATGTACAGGAAGCATTTTCTTATAAATTAATATTTATTGCAATAGACTAACTACTACAAATAGGTATATAATAGTAGTTCCAAGAACTAAGACCTAAAGAAACAAAGAAAAAAAACAAAGAGAAAAAAAAAAGAAAAAAAAGTGGATAAGAAGTGAGGTATATGAAGAGCAGAGGCTAAATCAACAGTCTTTAAGCAGCTAGGCTATCCAGTCTGGTGAGAAGGCTATTCTCTGTCTTCCAGCAAGTAGCTTTCTTTGCCATCATCTCTTTATATCTTACTAAATCTTCCATCTGAAACTGACCCTCCATTGAAAACTGTTATCTATAAAGTAAAAGGAACTTCCAGAGTAAAACTAAGTTAGAGAGGCATAGCATTCACTTTCCTGGATAGAAATATTTGCATGAATTAGCAGTGCTGATAGAATGAAAATCAATAAAGCTAGAGGAAACTCTATGACCCACTGCAAGTCCTCCAGCACTGGGAACCATCTTTTTGTCAATCAAAGCTGCCTAATGCCTGGATGACATACTAGTTAAAGGAAAGGCTCATGCAGTCATGAAGTTAGATAGTCTAGACATTTAGCTTAAAGTTGAATGAAAACTCTATGAGAAATAATATGTCATAAGTTATTTGAGTACTCAAAAATTTGTTCAACATAGTGGTAGTAGTATTTATAAACTTCTGTAGCCCAGATTTTCAAAGCACCTAGATAAAAAAGAATAAGTGAGAAGAAAGAAGAGTAATCAAAGTCCTCTTTCACTGTTAGCAAAGTTTATAATTTTTTAGATGTTACTATTGTAGAGAAGCTGCCAGATCATGTTGTAGTGCCTTTCCAGTGAAAAGTTGATTAGCTGCACTATACTACATTTATAAGTTACACTGATATTGATAGCAGAAAACTGCCTCTAAAAATAAAAACATTGTAGTAGAGCAAAGGCAGCTGCTTCAGCTTCAGTAGTCATTGTATGAAAGGCATTCTTGCATAATTCTACATAAGTTAGATCATCTGGCTAATCAGCTAGGACTGTGAAAACCTTTTCTTCAGCATTCAACAAAGACTGGACTTAGATGCCTTTTCAGCAGGGGTTAGGCCGGAGCAGGGCTATCAAAGAAGACTATTCTCTGCTTCATTAAATATACTAGTAGCTCTCCCAAAAATAGTTCTAAACTGACTTTGGTCCTTGATTTTTAAAGTGTAAAAGGGCATGGCCTGGTAGCTACAGGATGTAGCAAGAAGTCTAGTAGTTTAGAAATAGGCATGAAGAGTCAAGAACTAGCTTGCAGAAGACAGGCTAATTTTGAGCTTTTGATGTCTTGGCTCCATTCTTTTGCTTCTTCTCCTCTTACTTTTTCTTGTATCATCTGTATGAGCCCTTGTTGCAGGAAGAGGGAAAGTAGCTGTTAGTAGCAAAGAGCAATAAATTTAGGTTACTTATGGAACCAGTAGAAAATATTTTCTCAGAAAAAGTACAATTAGAAGGGAGGATGAAAGCAGTGTAAGTGTCTCGCACTGAGCTAGCATAGTCAAAGCCTTCAGCAGAGCCTGAGTCTTCTGTGAGGTCAACATCCTCTACAATGCCATTTTTACCATTCTTATAGTTCTCTGAAGCCTTTAGCTTTACTGCAATTTGAAGGAGCTGAACAAGGCAGCCTTCTTCTAACACTATAAGTGGAGCTATCTTTTTCAAAGGTAAATAAACTAAGCCTAACTAGGTCTAGTGAAAGGGGCCATCAGTCAACTAAGAAACACAAATTCAAAGGAAATACATTATGTTCTTCTTTATATAGTCCTTCTTTAAAAAAGGCTAGCAAAAAAGTTGGCACAAAATACCTAAGCTGCTGAGTAGGCAGCAATTGACCAGAGTGGAAGAGGGAGCTAGCAACAAAGCAGCTAATCACTAAGTATATTATACACTAATTAACTAGAGACATGAAAAAAACAACAGTAATAAAATGGAGAGGAGATATAAAGTTAGCTGGAAGCAAGAATATGTGGAGAAGTAAGAATGAAAGATCCTTTTTAGTAAATATCCAGAGCACCATGTAAAGCTAGGCTCTCTTGTGGGGTAAGCTATCAAATGTTGTATTCCTCAAATGTGACAGATTTTTATATTTGGTCAGTGAATGAAAAGGCTGCTGGATTTTCACAGAAGTTCTTAATGAACCAAAAGATATACATATAAATACCATAAAGCTGATGATAACAGGGACAGTAATGAATAATGTGGTTCTGGGTTTCAAGTTTTTTACTACAGGAAGTAATGTAGTGTCTTAGAAAAACTACTATCAGAAGAATCTAATAGGAGTATAGTCAGTCATACAGTAAATAAATTATATATAATAATTGAGATTGGTGCCTAAGCTCAATGAGAGCCAAGTGCTGTCTTTAGTATATTTGGATTCCAGGAGTTAGTCTGCAAGGTTGGTAAAAGGAAGCTAGTTATGACTCTAGTATTTGGGATTATTTATCTTCTTTTTCCAGAGAGCAAGATACTTTGTGATGTAATGGTTGCAAATATATCTAATAGAAGTGCAAATTAAAAACTGTAAATTAATGGAGATATATAGGAACTTGGCAAGATTGTATACTTGAAAGTGTACCAACTATTTTTCAAATGATGGAACTGACTAGAAGTGGACATTATTGAAGGGAGAGAATGACAACTACTCTCAGAAGAGAGGAATAATTGCTAAAATATCTTTATAAACACTGTGGAGGCTGTAATTAAGGAAGAGTTTTGCAGAAAAATAGAGTCAGTAAAGAAAACAATCACAAAAAATAACAAGAGAAATTGAAGAAAAGAGACTGAAACAAATTACATACAATTCAGAGTTAGATGAAGTTACTTCCTCTTATAAGCAAATAGAAGAGAAAAGAATATTAGAAGGAGAAAAATTAAAGACAATGAAAGAGGAGGTAGCAGAGAGCTACAAATTATTAGAAACTAAACTATCAGAGGAAACAACTAATAATATTGGAGATGAAAAGCAAGAGTTCCTAGCTATATTAAGGGATTAGATATAGTAAGCTTTGATGTTGGAGTCAGAAGGAGAGGAGTATTAGTGGAAGTGGATTTGAGAGTGGTTAACAAGATGCTGACTCAGTTTAGCACTAGAATGAAAGTAGTTAAACTGATCAGTAACAAGCTGGGCATCAGAAACAGAATCCAATGCTGTAAATTAAGTTTTGGTATAGTGCACATCAAGAGGGTTGATATTATGTAAGAGGATTTTGAGGAGGATGAAAGGAGAGAAGAGTCTGAAAGTGAAGGAAGCAATGCTTAGCAAATTTGAAGAAATAAAGCTGAATGAAGATAAGACCAGCAATGACTTCAACCTCACTAGTTAGAATAGTATAAAATGCACTAGTGGCTCAAAAAGCTACAGACCAATACATTTGCTGGAGTTGTATGATAAAGCTGTGATAGTAACCATTATAGTTAAACTAATAAAATGAAAAGAGAGAAGAGAAAATAGCTTAATTGTTACAGACTTCACTTCGTGTCCATTAAACTCTTGGAGCCTTGGTTACAACCCGGATTCTG